>JBAMJV010011068.1:0-127544 GCA_037951105.1 Echinarachnius parma | reverse complement strand
CTTGTTTAGGGGGCAAAATTGTCAAAAAAGCACGCGAAAATACTTGAATAGGGTATAAATTTGACCAATGGATAAAAACTTGTTTAGGGTGGGTTTGAAAAACCTGTGGTCGCGCGTGTGTACAGCAATTAGTTGAGTGGCCCCCCCGGGAAATAACCCCCCCCCCCCCCCCCCCTTTAAAAAATCCTGGATTCACCACTGATTATACACGTACCTTGCATCTGTTCATATAATAGTGGTGACTTTAGTGAAAAGAACATTGTGTTACAAAAATGAGTGGCTGCCTGGCACACAATATTTTCTAATACATGTCATATGTACAACATAACTTCTACAGAACGCCAGCGGCCGGCGGCCAGCGGCCGGCGGCCAGCGGCCGGCGCCTTGAAAACTTGAAAACTAACGATTTAATTTTTGAATGCACATGTGTTTTCATTTTCATGCAGTGCAACACAACTCAATGGCAATGCAGCTATGGTACAGCTACGCATACACGTGCAACAGAGCCGGATCGGAATCGACGCCGTACCGTCGGCGTGAGGTTCTGACAAAATTAGGGTCAAACCGGATCGCGGCAGCTCGATCTGCATAATTATTTTTTAAATAAAATAATGCGCAAAACCCAACAACGGGTAATTTTTTTAATTTCGTGGCCGACATAAAGGTCATAGCTATGTTATCAATCAACTAACCTACCAGACTCGATCGACAACGATAAATCTGTCATTTTCGGTGAAATATTCGTCGCCGATGGAATCACTCAGACAGAATCAGATACGTCGACTGCCTGTCATTATTGGCGAATCTTTATTCGTCGCTATTTTCGTCAAAAAGCGTCCTTTTAAGCTGAAAACAAAAACCACCTACAATACATTGTAGGTAACCACAATACATTGTAGGTGCTAGAAGTAATTTTTGCTCGCGAACCCGAATTTGGCATTGTTTTAGTTAGACGTTTAGACAGTCTGACAAAAATTGTAGCTCGGCCAGCGACGAAAATTATAGCTCGGCCAGAGGCGGAAGCTCGCGGTTGCAGCCAGCGAATTCACTCCCCCTGTAAAATCAAATATAACCACTCGAACGGCGATCACGGGCGCGACTCGAGCGGATATATAGCCGAAGCATAGTTCGAAGCGTCGTACATGGGTGTTTCCCCCGGCGGCGATCGAAAATGAACGAAAAGGGGCGTGTTTTCTAATATAACGCGCTCCCTCCGGGGGCGAAGAGGATAGGGCCGAGGTGATAATTACGCTCCCTCCGGGAGGGAAGAGCCGGCCCCGAAATGCTCCTCTTAGCCATCCCGACGACGATCGCGACCGCAACTCGAAGGGGGATACGTCCTACTATCGAGTTTGAGACGTCGCTCGTCCGTCGACCCGCCCGGCGGCGATCGAGGGCGGGCGGGAAACGTGAGCTAAGGCTTGTAGGAAATGGGCTGGGATACCCCCCAATACCCCCCCCCTCGTCGCGTTAGAGTATTATTAGGTATTGATGCATTGAGCTGAGCTCGAGCAAAGTAGCGAAGCGAAATTATTCTAACAGTGCGCACCGATCTGGCTCGTGTTGCAGCGGCAATGGGCCGCGGGAGGTACCGGTACAGGCATCGGCTCGATCTCAAGCTCACCTTCTGCAACGTCTCCTAAATCCCCCTCATCCTCATCGGAACTTGAGGAGCTGTTCTCTGTCTCATCTAGCTCATCTTCTACTTCAAAACTCAAATCTAAATTCAGGTTGTCCGCCATTCGAGTTGATACAGTCGAAACAAGAGTTGGAATAAAATGAGCGAGCGATGTAGTTGTAAACAATACAGCTGCACGCAAACTATATTATGCCGCGGCGATCGCGCATGCGCAATCGATATAGCAGAGATCCATACCCCTTCGCATACGTCATCGAGCTAAGCGGCGAGTTTGGGGTGACTTTGGGCCTTGGTTTGGAGGGTGAATTTTTCTCATTTTCAATTTCGATAAAAAATATTTTAAAAATTAAAAATTAAAAAAATCTGAATTGCTCGAGGCTTGTAAAGTACAAGATTACCTTCACAATCATACCAAATTCGACTTAATTTATAATCAATGAAACAATGAACAAAGAACATGTTTTCTGCTTACTTGAGCCACATTTCAGTTTAAATAATATGCCCTTCAGAGTTCATTTCATTTCATTTCATTTTATTTCCACATTCTGCATTAAAAACAAACAAAATACAATTTGATACAAAAGTTATGCGATTACAACTACAAAAACAACGTTAAAAAAATCGTACAGGTACAAATTTGGTGCAAATACAAGAAATGAAGATGTTTACTAAACAAACCATAAATGAGAATGTGGGGGAGAAACCAAAAAGCCAGAGGCTTATCGAGGGTATCTCCCCGTATGGCCTAACGGTAGAGAGAAGAGAAAAGAAACAAAAGATAACAAAGAAGAGGGACAAAATGTATACTATTACATGAAGGTATATACAAACTTTACTTTTAAAAAATCCACACATGCATGTTATCATGCTTCACATGACAATAAATAGCTTTTGTATTTGCGTTTAAAATTTGATAAGGTTGGGCTTTCTCTCATTTCGATAGGTATATCATTCCAGTATTTTGTTCCAATAAATAAAATAGTTGTGCGTGAAAAGTTATATTTACATAGTGGTACGTGCACATTGTCCTGTGATCTAGTATTATAGTGATGAATTGCACTGTTTAGTTTAAAAGTTTCATTAAAAACTGGGGAAGAATACCTTTAAAATATGAATACATAAAAATTGCCACTTGCAGTTGGTTTAATTGATATACAGTTAAAATATTACATCTCTTAAAAAGAGGAGCACTATGTGAAAAGGGTTGCGCATTGCACATGTGTCTTACTGCACGCTTCTGTAGTACATGAAGTCTGTTACTTAACATTATTGCACATTTTCCCCATACAATATTGCAGTATGATAAATATGGTAAAATCCTGGTATTATATAATATTTTAAGTACTTCAAAAGGAACAATGTTCTTTACACGACTCATAACACATACGGCTCTTGAGATCTTACATGATATATCATTCACGTGTTGTTTCCATGTTAAATTTGCATCAATCATAACCCCTAAAAACTTTATGTGATTTACTTGTTGTATTTTATGGTTACCTATATTAATTTGCAACTGTGTTTTATCTACAAATAAATTCTTGGGCTTAAAAATCATATAACAAGTCTTCTCTATATTTACAACTAAGTGGTTGGCTACAAACCATTGTTGAACATTTTTCATTTCAACATATAGTGTTTCATTTAATGTATTAATGTTTTTACCCGAAATAAAAAGATTGGTATCATCAGCAAACATAATAGAGTAAATATGTTGACTAACATATTGAAAATCATTTACAAATAATAAAAATAATAGTGGACCAAGAACTGATCCTTGGGGAACGCCAGTACTTATATTGCTTAATTCAGATGTTTTATCATTAATACATGTAAATTGTTTACGATTATTTAGATAGCTTTTAAACCAATCAAGAATATTACCTCTAATTCCATAGTGTTCAAGTTTATTTATAAGGATATTATGATTTATGCAGTCAAAGGCTTTTGAAAGATCTAAAAATATTCTAATCAAAAATTCCTTTTTTTCAAAAAACATCTGAGAGTTTGTTTGTAAATTCTACAAGAGCCGTACTAGTTGAGAAACCACTCCGGAAGCCAAATTGTCTATCATATAAAATGTCATTTCTATCAAGATATTTCATGAGTCTATTATGCATAATTTTTTCAAAAGTCTTCGCAAATACTGATAATAGTGAAATTGGTCTATAATTCGATAAGGTGGTTTTACTTCCTTTCTTAAATACTGGTATTACCTTGGCAACTTTGAGTTTATCTGGAAATACTCCACAGTCAAGTGAAAAATTAAAAATATTGCATAATGGTTGTAAGATAAAACAAATTGATTTTGTATACACAGCTACATTAATATCATCATATCCTGGGCTCTTATTTGCTTTCAAAGTGTTTACAACTTCTAAAATATCCACAAATGTTATGGGGGCTACAAAAATAGAATTTTGACTTTTTTCATTCATAAAATATCTAAAATCAGCATTAACATTTTGCACATTTGTAATCAATTTGTTTCCTATTGTACTAAAATATTGATTAAGTTTATTTGCAATTTCCTGTTCATCTTCAATAACTACATCATTTTCTATTATTCTTTTACATTGCTCTTTTACATCATGTAAAAGTTCAGAGTACATTTTGTTGATTCTAGTGACCTAATTTGATGGATAAGTGGATCATTACAGATAATTCGATGTGCGCTCTTGACTGCAATCTGACTGTATAATATCATATGGTCCATACTTTGACACATGTTATCTGTCAGGGCGGTTCGTCATTCCTGGTTTGACTATTCCAACCAAAACATACATGCGATGTAATTAGCATAAAATTAATTCTTTCAATTAGTTATTGTTTGGTTGTCTAGCAAATACTTGCTTTGTTATTATGTTTGCTCGCAAGATCCAAGTCCTGCTTACGCTGCCAGCATGACGTGCGTCCGATCCGTCGCGATTGAAATTGGGACGACAGCCCATCTTTCCTGTTCCTACTCATCCTCCTCATCGTCATCAGATTGGACCGTTTCGTGGTATGCCGTTCGTGGCTCAGCATCAGGTTCATCGTCGTTGGTGGAGATCATTCTTTGTGGAAGAGCCTGTACATTCCAGAGGACGGCGAAGTATGGGCTAAATGTCACCCGAGAGACGGGCGATATCACATTAGCAGTGTTCAACACCCAAACCACAGATTCTCGGAATTACACTTGCATCGTCACTGGTGAAGGAATACAATCGGTAGTTATTGAACTGAAAGTGGAAGGTGAGTATAAACGTGAAATAGTATACAAATAATGAATGTTCATGAGTGCAATGGTACTATTCGTTGAATATGAGTTGAATGGAACATTCCATCTTTCACCGAATGAAAATATTCGTACCATTGCACGAATGTAAAAAACATTCATAATTTGTTTTATTATGACCCGCACTGTCGATTAAATCGTCCAAATCGGCATCCGTAAGCAAAACAAATCCCGGTTCTGAAGCCATGTTGTGTAAAAAAAAGTACTTGAGTATAGTGTGTACAAACTTCCCCGCGCACAGCTGGCCTTGCATGCAGTGCGTAGTGTTTGTTAATGCGATTGTTCATGAATGGAAAATCTGCGCAATGCGCGCAGTTTTTGTTGAATCCTTAATAGTCGTGTTCACACGATGAAAGCCAATTCTTAAGAATTGCAACTCTTTGCAAAATGTGTGTTAAAACGATGCCAATTCTTGAGAGTTGCAATTCTCTACTTTTAAAACCGGAAGTAGTGTGCGCGCCTTTCTCATTTGAGGTCACGCGCACTCACTTGACTTGTTTTCACACCGGAAGTATATCTCGGTCATGAGTCTCGAAGCTGATTGTGTTCAGACGGTAAACAAAATAGACTGCGCGCTCATTCTGCGCAAAATCTTACAAGTATCTTGTGGTTATCTTGTGGTTTGGAAACCACAAGATTACCACAAGATTGCGCGTAGTTTTCAGTGCGCGCAATCTTGTGGTTTGGAACAGGGGGGTGTCACCAAAGACTGTAGAATTACAAGACAGATCACTGGCGGTCGCCCAGCGATGTCCCTTCAAACAGAATGAAGATTCAAATCGAGCTAAAGAGAAAGTTGGGTACACCCAGAGGTTTGGGTACAGTACTGAATCTTGTTTATTTTAATTAATTAAAAAACATTTAAAAATTATTGTCGATGAGCTTTTTTGGAAAAAATGTTCCCTTTGTTAGTATTAATTTAAACAAAAGTAAGGATCAGAACGTACTTACTTAAACTCGGCAAATTCAGGCTAGTATGACGATTGAACATCAGCTTATCTCCAAGTTGAGTACACCTGGGGGACACATTGTTTTTCTAATTCAATATTGTCTTTGTATATGTAAAAATATTTAAAAATTATTGTCGATGAGTTTTTAGAGATTTTCACTCACATTTTTGAAATAAAGGATTGTTAAATTCACAGATCTCGAACGTGCACAATAAACAGGCAATGGCATATTTGGATATTTGCATATTATCACGCACACTGTCTGGAATATACGCACCGACAAACCAATCGACATTGTTCTTCCCAACATGATACTGCTTTGTGGAATAATTGACCAATGATAACTGCGTATGTGTGCGCATTATAACATCGGTGCGCTTAGTCAGCTGTTGCTAGGCTAAAAATAGCTCAGCGACGGCCGAGTCATTCACAGCCAGCAACAACAACAACAACTGCAACAATAAATATGAGGGGAACCCCCTGTGCAATTTGCATTGTGACGTCAGGACTTGAAAGTGCGCATTAACTAAGGACATCGCGCGCTGCCCATTCACTTTGTACAAGAAAATTGTCCAGTGGTCGGTCTTTCCATTAAGCGTCTTTGGTGTCACTCTGCCAGAGTGACCGCGATTTTTGGTCACCGGAACCACTACTTCTCTACGTTGCATTGTGGGCTACTTGGGAACTACATAAACCAATCACAGAGCAGTTCATACGCGTCGTCACCGGATCGAGGTCAATAAAACAAGTTCATATGCATACGTCACCATGGATCCCATTGTTCTTATACGCGTTATAAAATCTAGGACAGTGCGCAGTAAATTAGACGCGATAGTCTACGCACTTCATAGCATGATGATTGGTCAAGTCTTTCTAGGTCACTACGCGATGACGTAGAGAAGTAGTGTTCGGAACATAGAAGTATGAATAAACAAACCAACCCGTTTATAACTAGAAGCAAAGACGCTTAATGGAAAGACCGACCACTGTATAATTATCCTGTACAAAGTGAATGGGCAGAGCGCGATGTACAAAATTATCACGCACTTTGATACGTGCGCAGGCTTTTCATTATGACGTCACAATAACAAGGTTTACTTCGCCTGACTAAAAATAACTTCAAGAACACGTGATAAAGTTTGATGACCCCAAATTTGCATATCGCGCGTGAAATTTGTTTTGCGCACTTGAATGCGCGTACAATAATAAAGAATTAAATAAAGACAGTGCGCGGACTGAGCGCGCGTTAACATTAAAATACGCGAGTAGCCATTGCCATCTTTTCTTTTTCTTAAATTTCAAAAAATATATTTCTCAAAGCTATAATTCTAAACGCAAAAACGCGATCGACAATAATTTTTAAATATTTTTAACTAAACAAAGACAAAATTAAATAAGCAAAACAATGTGTCCCCTAGGTGTACCCAACTTGGAGATAAGCTGATGTTCAATCGTCATACTAGCCTGAATTTACCGAGTTTAAGTAAGTACGTTTTGATCCTTATTTTTGTTTAAATTAATACTAACAAAGGGAACATTTGTTCAAAAAAAGCTCATCGACAATAATTTTAAAATGTTTTTTCATTAATTAAAATGACCAAGATTCAGTACTGTACCCAAACCCCTGGGTGTACCCAACTTTCTTTTAAGCTCGATTTGAATCTTCATTCTGTTTGAAGGGACATCGCTGCGCGACCGCCAGTGAGCTGTCTTGTAATTCTACAGTCTTTGCTAGAAGGCTCACTTAACGCGCGCAAGTCACGTGTCCCATAGACTTTGTACATGGGCAAGATGGCGGAGTGACACGACTGTTGAAGCTCCCGTAGACTACTTCTCTACGTCATCGCGTAGTGACTTAGAAATACTTGACCAATCATCATGCTATACAGTGCGTAGACTATCGCGCCTATTTTCCTGCGCACTGTCCTAGATTTGATCACGCTTATGAGGACAATGGTATCTATTGTGACGTATGCATAATGAACTTGTTTTATTGACATTGATCCGGTGACGACGCGTATGAACTACTCTGTGATTGGTTAACTGTAGTTTCCAAGTAGCCCATAATGCAACCAGTAGTAGTCCCTTCCGGTGAGCAAAAATCGCGGCACTCTGGCAGCAGTGACACCCCCCTGGTTCGGAAGCTTCAAAAATCGCG
The DNA here is from genome assembly GCA_037951105.1 of Echinarachnius parma. Lineage (NCBI taxonomy): Eukaryota > Metazoa > Echinodermata > Echinoidea > Clypeasteroida > Echinarachniidae > Echinarachnius > Echinarachnius parma. The sequence continues at coordinate 119,520 of JBAMJV010011068.1, read as the reverse complement.
TCACTCTGCCATCTTTCCCATGTAGAAAGTATATGGGACACGTGACTTGCGCGCGATGAGTTGGCCTTCTAGTTACAACGGGTTGGTTTGTTTATTCATAATTCTATGGTTTGGAAACAGGGGGGTCATACTGCGCGCTAATCTTGGAAAACCTTATGGACTGGCTAACATGGAATTCTGGGATACGTTTAGTCTAGGATCGAGACCCTCGATCGCATGCTGAACATAGCGCGACCAACGAGAGAGGTCTGCGTAACATCAGTGATCGCTGCTCACGAGGCCTTGGCTGGCAGCCATCACTGCTGTTGTGCATATCTCTCTCGTTGGCGGCTATCTATTATGGGTGGTGGGATTATTTTTAGCATGCGATCGAGGGTCTTAGATCATAGACTACGAAATACCCAGCATTCCATGTTAGCCAGTCCATGAAGTTTCCCTAACCGGCCATGTTTGCTGTGTGTTAAGGCTATAGGAAAGTTAGCGCGCAGTGCGTAGATTCTCTTCTAGTTATTTATATACTACTTCTATGTTTGGAAACCACAAGATAACCACGAGTGTTGCGTGTTCAAACGAGCGCTAACCACAAGATAACCACAAAATACCTCTAAGATTGCAAACCACGAGATAACCACAATATAACCACAAGATTGGCTTTTACCGTGTGAACGCAGCTACTGTACATTTTCTATGGCAAAGATGACATAAGCGCGTACATGTGTGATTTTGCGCGCGATGCATTTGATAAACAATGTTTGCCCTTGGCTGAGACAGTAGCCGTATTCACACGATGAAAGCCAATTCTTAAGAATTGCAATTCTTAAGAATTGCAACTCTTAAGAATTGCAAAATGTGTGTTCAAACGATGCCAATTCTCGAGTTGCAATTCTTAAGAATTAAAACCGGAAGTAGTGTGCGCGCCTTTCTCATTTGAGGTCACGCGCACTCACTTGACTTGTTTTCACACCGGAAGCATATCTCGGTCATGAGGTCAACCCAAACTACGAGTCTCGAAGCTGATTGTGTCCAGACGGTAAAAAAAATAGACTGCGCGCAGTCGCGCGCTTATCGCGCGCTCATTCTGCGCAAAATCTTACAAGTATCTTGTGGTTATCTTGTGGTTTGGAAACCACAAGATAACCACAAGATAACCACGAGATTGCGATATTTTGCAGTGCGCGCAATCTTGTGGTTTGGAAACCACAAGATAACCACGAGTTTTGCGTGTTCAAACGAGCGCTAACCACAAGATATTCTTAAGAAGTGCAAACCACGAGATAACCACAATATAACCACAAGATTGGCTTTTATCGTCTGAATACGGCTAGTGATCCGTGAATGAAGGGCGACTAGCTCTTGTGCAAATCGGGAGCAATCATAAACATTTGACTCAAAATGTAACTAAAAAAGGGGTCTTATTGATGGAGTAGAAAAGGGCAACACAAATTGATTACGCTAGATATAGAGGTGGTGAATATTTCATCGCTCAATGTAATGTATTTTATTATTTAATTCCAGATCAATTTCGAAATACACAGCCTGTCATACTTTTGATGACGTTTTGTGACGTTGCAAAACTGCTTCTAATCGCATACATGCCAAACCATCATGGCGGCTGAGTTTACCCCCCCCCCCCCCCCCCCCCGCCCCCTGGGTCAACCTAAACTACGAGTCTCGTAGTTGATTGTGTTCAGACCATAGAATTATGAATAAACAAACCAACCCGTTTATAACTAGAAGGCCGACTTATCGCGCGCAAGTCACGTGTCCATAGACAAGTACATGTGTACATGGGCAAGATGGCGGAGTGACGCGATTGTTGAAGCTTCCGAGCACTACCACTAGACGTCATCGCGTAGTGACCTAGAAAGACTTGGCCAATCATCATGCTATGAAGTGCGTATACTATCCTGCCTATTTTCCTGTGCACTGCACTGTCCTAGATTTTATCACGCTTATGAGAACAATGGGATCCATGGTGACGTATGCATATGAACTTGTTTTATTGACCTCGATCCGGTGACGACGCGTATGAACTGTTCTGTGATTGGTTTATCATGTTTATGTAGTTCCCAAGTAGCCCATAATGCAACCTGCAGTGGTATTCCTTCCGGTGACCAAAAATCGCGGTCACTCTGGCAGAGTGACATCCCCTGGTTCAGACGGTACAACAAAAATAGACTGCGCGGATTCGCGCGCTTATCGTGGTTTGGAAACCACAAGATAACCACGAGTTTTGCGTGTTCAAACGAGCGCTAATCACAAGATAACCACAAGATACCTCTAAGATTGCAAACCACGAGATAACCACAAGATTGGCTTTTACCGTGTGAACGCAGCTATTATTTACTGAATCCACAAAATTAGCATTGTAAATAATAAGAATTATATATTAATTAAAATTATGTTCTTTTTTGGTTAGTGTATCTAGATAGACACTTTTAATTAAAGGGGACCACCAGGCAAAGAACAACACATTATTATATGTTTTGGTACCGTTTTGTGATATCAAATAGATACCCAACATTATGCAAATGGTTGTGTAATTCATATACAAAGCAATTAATTTCCACCACTTACGGAACCACTGCTATTTCCTGGTTCCATACGGGCCAAACACATGTGAGTGCGTCAATGTGATTCACGCGTACGTTTGTAGACAATAGAATCCCGGGCGATTCGTTCGCTCTGCACACTTTAGTCTTCGCAATTCAGACCGCATGAAGGCATGCTTTAGAATGGTGAGGTGTTTTCAATTTTTGTTTTTTTCTGGAAACATATTTTTGTGAACTTGTTGATAGAATGGAATATTAAAGATGTTACCTTTCTTTAATAAGAATTTTATTTTGGGGTGGTGGTACCCTTTAATGTTTAGTTGTTTAAGCAACATGAAGACATGTTTAGTTGTTTAAGTTAGAATGTAAATTATTTGAAGTATCGTTTTAGTTTTTAGTTTTTAGTCTAAAGGGGCCCTGCAACCCAAATGCATGTTGACCTCTGTTCATCTGTATTAGTGTACACATTCAATATTTGTAAACGGTTTGACCCAAATATGTTTTGTATATTTTTAAACATTTTATCATTTATTTGTCTTCATGTTGCTAAGCCCCACCTCCTAAAAAACCGTCCAGATCAAATTCTATTGTTGACCTGCAGTGACATCATTTGTCAATCACTGGTCAGCTACCATGAGATTAACAAAAGATGAAAGTACAAAAAGAACATCCACACAAAAGCATGTCCTGCATACCTCCATGCAATAGCTTAGACAGTGCTTTTCTTCTGACATAGCAACGGCTATTGTAATTGAAGTTGTGTGAGTTGGTATTCACCGTGTGATGCTATTGTGTTTAGCCTAATCACACCGCGTAATATTTGTTTTTGCGCGTGTTGTGAAAAATCGTGCATGTGATGATGCGCGCTACCCTTAAAAACTAAACTGGTTGAAATTTTGAGGAGAAATAATGCGTACATCGTCCGCTACGAGTAAATTTATGAAAAGATGCCAACAAAATTAACATCGCACAAGAAATTTTGAGTTGCGTGCATTGTCAACGAGAGTTGAGGGGGTGCCGGACTTCGAACTTGTGAAGCCAAAAAAACACGCGCGCGTTCGAAGGCGCTATCTCAAAATATAATTAATACATCACAAATCTGATCATCGCATCGGAATCTACACTATTTTCTCAATGTGTGAGTACAATTTCAAGAAATGTTTACACTTTTAAGTCTTAAACTGTCGGAAATGTTTTAGGGTGCCGATGTGGGGGTCACTCAATCATACATGTATATTTTTGTATGACTTACCATTACTGTTATGTATTATATTTTATGATGCCGAATAAATTTTAATTAATTAATTAAATTAATTAATTAATTAATTAATTAATTGAATTTAATTAATTTTCAACGCGCGCTGCATGGCGCTTGCACAAAACAACAACATATAAAAGTACCATTCCACGTTTATGACGTCAAAATCGTGGAATTGTACATTTCCATGAATGTCATGTGACCTGAATTCGAACAATCACATTGCGAGAACTTTATAAGGTGTCATATAATAAGTAATACTATGTTATGGCAAATATAGACAATGTTGTTAATGAAGCAAATATCAACTAAGAACAGTTATGCTAGAGCATTCGCTGGGAAGCTATGTAGCATGTCCGCAAATGCCCGCAAATGGGGTGTAGTTTATTCCAACACAATATTGAACACGATTTCAATTCCTCTGCGAACATGTCAGCAATAAAGTGATGGATTCCGCTGATTTTCAAGCCAAATTTACATATTAAATGTACCAATGTTATTTAGACGAATTGTTACAAACTTCTTGGTTAAGAATCTATAATTAATTTTTTAGGGGATGATTTACTTTTTGTGCTGCATTCATTAAAATACAGAGTGCCTAACCACTGTGCCCACCTTAGTCTGCCCCGCATCAATCGCGGTTGAACGCGTCTACAATGCAACATGTTTCCATGGTTACCAGGGTTTAGAAGAGACCATGGGTGCGATGCAGTACTCAGTCACATCCCAACAACCTCTGCTCCAGTTGGACCAATGGATCTTGTTTTCATCCCATGGTGTCTTCCTCAACGCATCGCTAATCATGGCAGAAGATGTCTCTCCGGAGCTGAGGTTGGTGTGCTGTGCAGATACGACGAACGACCGAACCGCCTGTGATACAACGCTCTGCTCCAAAACATGTCACGTGCCCGTTTTAAGTAAATTTCCATCTTTTTCTTATGAGTATTGTTATGTTCACTTTATGTCTATATCATACCATAATTATGCTTAGTTTTGATCGAGGAAGTGATTGCTATGATCGATAGATTGATTACCTGATGATTGGTTGGTTGATTGATTAATGGTTGGCTGGTTGGTTGGTACTGTCTATATATTAAATTATTTATTTGTTGATCGCGTTTTTATTGTCGTGGCATTATGTATTATTATTAGATAGTAGACAGATAATTCACTATCCACACTAATACTGCCATAAACAAACGAGTATCTGAACATATTTCATAAAGGCAGAGTTATAACTAGAATAATGCAATTTCCCTATCCGCTATACGAATTTCGAACACGAAGTTGATTTGAGTACAGGAAAGGGAAAATCAACATACAACTGGGATTCCAGTGTAGTTAATTGAGGTAAGTTGAGTTAAGATAACATGGCTTGCAGCTCTGCTCAGCGTTTAGTATAGGGTTTCTCAGCCAATTTCGTAAGCTTCTCATTCGTTTTGATAAGCGTTTCATTCAATTTCGCGAAATTGAGCTGAAGGCTTGCAATTGTCATTCAAAATTGCATTTTGTTCATACGATTTAGCTCTTCGATCGAGTGATTTACCATTTTTAGCATTCAATTTAAAAAACACGCTATTTGCATTCAATTTCGTCAACGGATTTCACGGAAGGTGGTATTACGTAATCACAAATTTTCTCGCTTTAAAGGGGTAGTTTAGTTTTGGTAGAGAGGGCGCTGCACATCACAATTTTTTTGTGAGGTAATGAAAAACTGAGTGTCGAATTTGAGAGAACATGCAATTTTAATGGCAGAATAAACTTTATTTGGTCAAAATCGACCCAGAAACGGCTAAAATGTCAATATATATATCTGATCTTATAATTATTTGGGGCCCAAATAATTAGATGATTTTTTTTTTTTTATTAAAAAATGCTTGCACTTTTTCAAAAATTTTCAAAAGCGTTTTTTAAATAGTTGTTGATGATCTCTCTATTTAATCATTATTTAAATAAAACATCACATGCATAATTTTGTATGAAAAATGTTTGAAACCAATGCCTTTTTAGAAAGCGCCCTCTTGTGTTTTAATGGCTCTTTTTGAATGATAACAGGCTTTTTACTTAGTCGTTTGTAATTTTGTATACCTTTCGAGCATGGTAGAGTTATAACTATTAGTTTATAATGTTACTGTCCAGGTTTGGTTACTAAAGTTCAGCCTTACCAAAACTGTACTACCCCTTTAAATTGAATGAAAATGTTACGAAATAGAAACACGTTCTAAATCGAATGCAAACAAAATGTTTTCGAATGATTGTTATATGAATTTGAATTCTAAAAAACGAATTTGAACTGCAAAATACAGCTGCGGTGACAAAATCGGCGAAATTGAATGCACACAAAATGAATTTGTGTGGCCAACTTACGAAATTGACAGAGAAATCCTATATTTGTAGTGTTAATATTGTATCAACCGTAAACACATTATTTTACTGTCAAATTTACAATATACAAAGAATACAAGTACAAGATTTAAGGGGAAAACGGCGAATATACATGGTACACATCTCGCTCGATTTACCACATCGGATGACCGGTTGTTAGACCTTATTCCTTCAGAGCTATTTTCACATGCAATGAACAAGGCGACTCAGCATAACCAATATATGTAAAAACGGGTAGGGGATCACTCCATTTTATGTTGACAGCTGTTCACAATGCGCCAGCTGAAGTATGGGTTAACAGTTTCTCTCCCACGACCCTCGATGTGGAATGGACACCCAGTCACGGCGGCGGTCTCCCGGTGAACTACACGGTGTCTTGCTGCACGGTGGGCCTATCCATGTCCGAGTTATGTCAGAAGTGGAGCAACGTCTTGGATTCGCACTTTCTTACACGAGGTCTCGCCAGCTTCACTCGATATAGAATCACAGTCCAGGCTAGAAACGAGCTAGGATCAAGTCTGGAGGCGACGTTCTTTACCTATACAGCCCGTAAGTTGGTTTAAATGTGATGAATGATGTTACAAGATAATTTGCACAATTTTACAAATAGTATATTGTGAAGTTGTTTATAAAATACAAAAATACTAGTTGAGTTTTGGTCAAACTTAATTTTAGTAACCAAAATCTGCAACATTACACTACAAACTAATAATTTAACTCTACCATGCTCGAAAGGAATCACAAATTACAAACGACTAAGAAAAAGAGCATGTAATCATTCAAAATGAGCCGTTAAAACTCAAGAGGGCGCTTTCTAAAAACTCATTGGTTTCAACCATTTTAAATAAAATATTGAGCATGTGATGTTTAGTTGAAAAAGTGGTTAGATAGAGAGATATTCAAAAACTAATTAAAGACCTCTTTTGCAAATTTGTGGAAAGAGGAAGAGGAAGCATTTAAACAAAAAATTAACGGCTAGTTCAAAATTATCGAATAATTGTGGGGACCCACATTTATTACAAATGGTTTTGTTTATGGATATTTCAGCCATTTCTGAGACGATTTTGAGCAAATAAAGTTTATTCTGTCATTAAAATTGTATGCTCTTTCAAATTTGACACTCAGTTTTTCATTATCTCACACAAAAATTATTTTGTGTAGCGCCCTGTATATCAAAACTCAACTATCCCTTTAAGACAAAGACAAAAAAGAATGATAATTAAACATCGTATAGGCCTATACATTCTCAACGTCGTATCGCGAGCTGGGTTTCATCTTCTCGTGTATCAAATGAAGGATATCTAACAATCCTCTGATATCAAATATTCTACTTGAATATTGTCTATCATTGAATAATTATTATGCAAATTAGAGTATGTGTTTCAAAACCCATATATTTCATGCTTTACCGGTTTCTTCTTTCTGGCTCTCTTACTCTATACAATGTAGCGCTCTCCCCTGATGCCATGGGTGAGTTGCTTAAAGTTGTACCAATTTCATTTCGCCATGAATAAGTAATTCATTATTTGTATCATCTGTACAATTATTGCTCGCTTTATTTCTTATTTTTTAATGTTAAGATATTCGATGATATTGAAATAATGTCCATGAATATGAGAGTGTAAGGACACTCATTAGACCAAGGAAAATCAAATTATTCACTTGCCCCCTACTATCTGGCGTATCTAGGTCATGCCAAATCATTGAAAATATATCCTGTGTAAATATATCAGCATAGTATGTTATTTCATTCAATTGTAAGAAGATAATATTATATTGTTATTTTTCTTGAGTGTCATAAATACAAAGTTGGCGACAATATCAGAACGATTAAATAGACGTATAACTTATTGTATTGAACTATGGAAATCAGTCAAATGTGTTGAAAGAACGTCAATTATCAAATGATTCCTACTGTAACGTTGTCAAACGCGTGGGATTTGTTTCAAAGGTAAAATTATATTGAATCATGTGCAGTCATAATACAATTTATTCGTGTCGTTGATGAAAAACCGTCTTCTCTATTGATAATGTCACGCATTACAATAGTAGAGTGTATTTCAATAGTGTGTGGTTCTGGGATATCTCTCGCTCTATGTTATATTTAATTGAGGGCGTTGGACTCATCTAAACAAAGAATAATTACAAAGCAAAATAACAATTAAGTAAACCATCTAAAATCATATTACGTGTTCCGCCAAGGTATCACGGCCTTCTACAACATGGAATCCGGACGGCTCGTCATCTCTCAATCGGTCAATGAGTCCATACCAGATAACCTCTGTCTCTATCTCGAGTTCCGCATCGCTGGGCTGCAACATCAGAGCGATTCCTGCCTCCGAGTCGGTCAAGGGCTGGAACTCGAATATGGCGCCAAGGATAAACAACTCTGGATCGTCGCCTGCGGACGAGGACTTTGTGGGACGGCGTCTCCAGTCATCATAACAACGACTGAATTACTAAGAACACAGACTACCATGACTACAGAAGAATCAAATATATTGGAAGGTATTGGGCGAGATATCCCCCCCCCCCAAAAAAAAAAAAACAAACAAACAAACAAACAAACAAACAAACAAACAAACAAACAAACAAACAAACAAACAAACAAACAAACGTAAATTAATTAAAAGTAAAGGAAATAGATAATGAATGAATTAGTAATGAGAGCGTAAACCTCCACGGAACGCTTAGCAACTTTCAAAAAAGTAGTGCATCTCAATTCATGTTGAGAACACTAATGGTTGATTCGCTGGACACGGCAAACGTGCATAATTGTCATAAGATTATTATTGTTATAATTACATTTACCATTTAATGGAGTCATAATCTGGACACAACTACGTAGTCGATTGTACATTTTGTGTAATTTTGTTCTTGACCGTACAGACCAGACTTTCGTGATTGTGACTTCAAGTTCAGCGGCGGGATTTGTTCTCTTTTGCGCCGTTTGTCTGATTGTTGCCTGTTGTGTTCGAACCGGTAAGACTTATTGCGAATAGTGCATTGCAACATAAATGGGGTAAAATTGTCCCAATAAATGATGAAATATTATTAAATCATTTGGCAAGTTCAGATTTGCGAATTTGTAAAGGAATAAGGAAGTTATATGCATGACATCTTAGTATAGGTGTAGTTTCTCGGTCAATTTCGTAAGTAAGCCAAACGAATTCATTTTATGTTCATTCAATTTCGCCGATTCTGTCACCGCAGCTGTGATTTATCATTCAAATTCGTTTTTTAGCATTTTAATTCATAAAACGGTCATTCAAAATCGTTTTGTTTTCATTCGAATTAAAACGTGTTTCTTTTTCGTAAAATTTGCATTCAATTTAAAGCGAGGCGATTCGCGATAACGTAATAACGCCTTCCGTGAATTCAAATTCGTATCTTTGCATACAATTTCACACGTTTTGCAGACAAAATAAACACGATAATCATGTTTATCTCATCCAGTATAATCATATAACCTCGCTAGCTTAGTTCCATGCTAAATCCATTTCAAATTATACGGTTTAGTAAGCAAAAAACATTTTACTTGTCCTCACTAAATCAACACTATTTAGCAACTGAACGATCATGTGTTAAGTATATACCTAGCCACATCATCGATAAAGAATTAGCATGGAACTAAGCTACTGTCTTTTATGAATATACCCTGGTATAAGTGCATGTAATGCATGTTTTTTATAATTTATTCGGTGGTCATGATCTCTTTTAGGCCATTTATATTTGTTTAAATTATATGTAGTCTTTATTTAACATGTTAAGAACAAACTATGACTATAAGCTCAATCACAATCATAATCACAATCACAAACTGATTCACAATCACACTGTTAACAATCAAAATCTGAACTACAATCATAATCACGAGCACAATTACGATCATGATCACATTCACAATTACCATCTCAGTCACAGTCTCAATCACCATCCCAATCACAATCACGATCACGATCACAATTACGCAACACAATCATTAATGAGTTTGATATGGGAGGGGAAGTACATTACCCACTGTAGGGAGCTTTTGTACTTTAGGGCTTGAAATTGTAAGATTTGGTGCATACATAATACATACATTTCACATAATATACATGTATGTCAGAGTGAAATGTATGGAATCAAACGTACGTTTATAGTATACACTTTTGAAAAGTGTGGGGGGGGGGGCATGACCCCCCCCCCCCCCCCTGTCTCCTGCCTGTTGACGCCCATGTCCCTTATTTGGTATGCAAGGAGTTCATTTTTTAAACACATCACCGGATATTGAAAAATGATAACAAAATATGCTATATAACTCATTTATTTAATTTTCATGAGAAACATGTGCATATACCATGTATACCATAGGTTTGTAATGATAGGCGAATTTGAATGAAAACTTTGTTATTTTGAACGACCCAATGTGAAATTGAATGATCCGGACGTCCGATTTGCCATTGTTGACGAAATTGAATGCAAACTGCGCATTTGTAAGCGGTTGTTAAATTTAATGATAAAAGTGCTAAATCGATATAAGTAAATAAGTAAATCAAATTAACAAAATGCTATGAATGACATTTACACGCTGACAGCTGTATTTCGCTAATTTGAATGAAGTTTGTATCAAAACGAATGAAAATCTTACGAAATTGACCGAGAAATCCCATATTAACAGAATCAGTAGTCTGCCACATACATGACAAAACAACAACGTTTATTACACTCACTTTGAAATGATTTTTCTAATGATGTATTGTTAACATTACATTTAATGTATGACTGCGTCATGAAACGCACATACAACATACAGCAAACATATTGGATTCCAGATTTGAGACTTGCTTGAGAATCTCCTTTCCCTTGCCTTTTACAGTACGCAATAAGAGAAAGTTTTGGTATAGAGGGCGCTATACAAAACAATTTTGTTTTGAATTAATGAAAAACTGTGTCAAATTAGAAAGAGCATATAGACCGGCAGCCCAGAGGTCTTTTGTGCATCGAAAAGCGTACTGATTGTTGAACATATGAATATTTAGAGGAGAACGTAACAAATCCAAAAATATAAGTCTCCCGGAGTGTACCCATGGATAAAGGGGTCCTTTGCGCCTCCAAAGTTTGACCCCTGGGGATTGTCCGATGCTTCTATTTGTTTGCGAATGTACCGTGTTCAACATCGCTGAATGCGGGGAGAGCGAAACAAGAGAACAAAAGGATCGCTGATGCGTACCTGGCAATTTCGACAAATTTTACGTTGCCTGATTTGAAAGACGAAATACACGTTGATTCATTGGGGATTATATCTAAAACCTCTTGCAACTTTACAAATATGTCTTACAGATTACAGAATACATATTGATAACACGTTTGAATATGCCAAAGGCCATATAAATACATTCGAATGAACCCCATCACCAAAACAAGATCAAACATGGCTTCCACTTACAAATGAATATCACACATTAAAACAACACCCGTGTATAAAACTAAAGTAACTAGCCGAATGCAGAGGAACCAATATATATATGAGCGCATGGCATAGAGTACCGAAGTGTGACGTCAGAGCTATTCATTGACATGGGTGATAGTTCTAAACAATGTCAGGCAAGTAATGAATTGGTGATCTAGCGGTTGTTAAGAAGGCAATCGTCCGGCTCCAACCCACTACTAAATGTCAGAATGAAAGGACAAGTTGTTTAGAACCATTACTATGCCATAACAAAAGCATGTGACGTCACTACTTCGGTACTCTATAGCGACGGAGGGGGGGGGGGGGGGGGGGGGGGGGGGTTGACAACTGCGGTGACAGAGAAATATATCAATATAAGCCTTTACTCTGTGCAGTCGTGTTCAGAGTGGCAGATGGTTGTCATGGGATATCTTTTGTTCTCTTTCATGAGAACAATTTTACAACCATTGCATCAAGGAATTTCTAATCGATGTAACAAGAATAATAAGTAACCATTCAGTCCTTTCAATTCGATGAATACACGTCTCACTTGACCGTAGTATTGCACATGTGAAAAACGAACAGGGAGCAGGGGCCCGATTACGGACCAGCGACATTACCATGGTAATTAGCATCATTGGCTCTAACTCATTGATGTCAATATGCTAGAATTACGTACAAATAAATAGAACGTAGCAGAGCACACATACCGCCCTTACTCATTCAGCAGTGAATCATATCTAGAGATCAGTGGAACTAGGTCTGGTCCTGGGTCATGATCGTGCTCTCGGCCACATTGGCCTCTACATGCAGCTTGAATGCCAATACACACATATAATTGCCTTTTGTCTGACTTTGTGCAGAGATTTTGTCCCTCTATGTAGGGAAATGTGGAAGCTCCGCTTTTTTAAATATAACTTTTGCGAGTCGATTCTCAATATTCAGAGGCATCTGCAGGGTAATTTAACGGATGACATTTGTATCCAATATGTATTCTGTAATCTATAAGACATATGTGTTAAGTTGCAAGAGGTTTTGGATATAATCCCCAATGCATCAACGTGTATTTCGTCTTTCAAAACAGGCAACGTAAAATTGCCAGATACGCATCAGTGATCCTTTTGTTCTCTGTTTCGCTCTCCCCGCAGTCAGCGATGTTGAACACGGTACATTCGCAAACAAATAGAAGCATCGGACAATCCCCAGGGGTCAAACTTTGGAGGCGCAAAGGACCCCTTTATCCACGGGTACACCCCGGGAGACTCATATTTTTGGATGTGTTACATTCTTCTCTAAATATTCATATGTTCAACAATCAGTACGCTTTTCGATGCACAAAAGACCTCTGGGCTGCCGGTCTAATAGTGTTTTATTTGCTTCGCGCATGGTGGAGTTATAACTATTCATTTGTAATGTTATGGTTACTTAAATTCTGTTGACCAAAACTGTACTCTCTTTACCAGAACTCAACTATCCCTTTAAACTTATTTAAGAAAAGTTTATGGTTTATATGAATCAATTACACGAACTTTTCATTAACAATTTGAATGCATATATAATTTTGGAAACATGTTGATGTGTCAGTCATGTCCCATTTCCTTTTGAAGTACGAAAGAAAAGACGGCCACACCAACTCGTACAGCGTAGTCTACCTGCCATACCCGTACCAGCAGTTCCTTCTCCAATGGACTCTTCCCCTTCTACTTCCGATGATATGGTAAGCATGGTAAGTGCTAGTGCAATATTGAATAACCCAGTGATGTGTGGGGACATCTGGGAATAAACGTAAACATTGTTTACGTTAATAGTAAATATATAATCCATTGCGGATATAGTATCGGAAATAATATCGCTAGCACTGGCGTACTGGTGGGGGGTCATGGGGGGGGGGGCGCTTGACCCCCCAAATAAATTCAAATCATGGCTTTTATCTAATTCGATAAAAAGTGATTGAAAGAAAAGAGTATTTCTTTAGACAAGAAAACTCAGATCTTACTTCATGTCAAGTCAAATTTCCTTCCCAAGTATGCACCAGATTGCATAATTTCAATTAAAACATTGCAAAAGCACCTTTACCGTGCACCCACCTACCATCACCCTTCCCCCTCTCGGTTATCGTTTCGCTCCCTCGGGAATCGGTCTTGTATACGTCTGGAATACAATGTTCATGTTTTGTCACAAAATAATGCTTTTGATGCACTGTTTGAACTGAATATGTCACTTTGCGAATATTATTTTGGGGTGCATTTTTGTTTTTCTTCACGAATCAATCATAACCTCTTCTGGTTAAGAATCATGACGATGATGACGCACTAACGCACCCCGGGGGCGGGGGGGGGGGGTACTCACGTATATTGGGTATACGGGGATGTGCCGCTGGGAAGGGTGACTTTTACAAGAAAGATCCTTAGACATGGGTCCCATTTTCATTTTAAAAATCCTTAGACATGGGTCCCTTTTTTCATTTATTCCTTTCCCCTCTTTTCTCCCTCATTGTTCCGGAATTTTGGGATTTGCCGATGTGAAATTGCTAACATTTTCAAGCTCGCTCCGCTCGCTCGCATACATGATATTTCACAACCTCGGGTGTTATATAACGCCATATCATAAGTAATAAAACGAATATACCCATACAATATTGAAACAAATGACAATTTTCCGCTGTGAAATTGCTAAAATTTTCAAGCTCGCTCCGCTCGCTCGCATACATGATATTTCACAACCTCGGGTGTTTATATGTTACCCTTCATAACGCCATATTGTAAAAACGAAGATACCTATACAATAATATTGGAACAAAAAATGTTCCGATGTGAAATTGCTAAAAATTTCAAGCTCTCTCCGCTCGCTCGGATAAATGATATTTCACAACCTCGAGTGTTTATATATTACCCTTCATAACGCCATATTATAAGTAATAAAAACGAATATACCCATACAATAATATGGCAATGGCAATGGCAATTTTTTCGCTGTGAAATTGCTAAAATGTTCAAGCTCGCTCCGCTCGCTCGCATTATTAATATGTATGTAAATTACCGCATCATAATTGAAGACTATTCACTGTTTTCAATCATTTGAAAAATTGAGAATTTCACCTCCGATATGCAGCAGATAGCTCCATTCTAGTGTAAAAATTGCCCTCCCCCCACTCGGTCGCTTCGCACCATCAATGTATACACTTTCGCCCTCCCTAGGAAAATACCCTGGCGCCGCCCCTGTAGTATGGTACAAAAAAAAAAATGATTGGCCATTGTTTTATATTACAGCTAAAAAATGTAATATTTAAAGTTCGAAATCCTCAGACATGGGTCCATTTTTCACAAAAAATCCTTACACATGGGTCCATTTTTCAAAAAAAATCCATAGACATGAGTACCTATTTACAGCAAAATGACCCTTGGATGTGGGTAAGGGTTGGGAGGTCTCAGCCGCACAACCCCGTCCGACTATAATCTGAGTACCCCCCCCCCCCCCGGGTAACGCACATTATACTAAAATAATGTCGTATAGTCAGAATTTCCTTTCCAGGTACATGTATGGACCAGATTTCACAGTTTCAAGTGCAAAAATGCAAAAGCTCCCTACCGTGGGAGGGGGGACACCCCCCTCCCACCCCCACCCCCGCTCAGTCGCTTCGCTCCTTCGCAGTGGCGGATCTACGGGGGGGGGGGGATGTTAGGGGGTTTAAACCCCTCCCCTTGGGCTGCCAAGTTAAATTTGTGATGTGGAAAACATCACTTATGGGGGGTCAAAATAGCAAAAAGAATCGCCGCTTCGCGGCTCGTGGACGATGCTCCGCATCGTCATTGGTTCAAACCCCCCTTAATAATTATAATATATTACATTTATATAGCGCCTAATACAATGTTTCTAAAGCTTTATTATTACCCTTGATCATCAGGTACAGGTCAAACCCGCACAATTATCTTGCGCACCATCTCAACTCCCTGGGGAGCATACTAGCCCAGCAGCCCACCGGGCGCTAAAGGCTAATTAACACCCGACCAAGTACCCATTTATACTCCTGGGTAGAGAGCAGCAATGTGGATTAATTGTCTTGCTGAAGGACAAACGGAGTGTGCTGGGTTCGAACTCGGGATCTCGAGATCAGAAAGCGCGCGCTCTACCGATCTTGCCACACCACGTCACACTGAGCAAAAAGACATCACTTACGGGGGTTCAAAATATCAAAAAAATCGCCGCTTCGCGCATCGTGGACGATGCTCCGCATCGTCATTGGGTCAACCCCCCCCCCCCTCCCCCTTAGCAAAAAAAGCTCTTTCGCAATATCCGGTGGTGATACGGATTTGGTTCTGCCCCCCAAAAAGTTTTTGCTCATTACGCCAGTGATCGCTAGTGATATTCGTTTGTCTCGCAATGTATGGTCAAACTAGGAATCTTAAAGATCATGACGTTTCGTATGCCGCTGCAATACTTTGTCAAATGATAAAATCGAATGTAGACAATCGGTTTTTATGCTCTACCGTGGCACCGTGGCGACGTATCGTACGCTGGTTCGGTAGGCGGGCCGATCCAGTGTCCCGTTGATTGCTTTGAGTGCCCGTGTGCATCGGCCAATCGGCGCGGTCCGTTGTTGACCTATCAGGAACGCAATCGCTTATGCGAGATTGTGAGTTGGGAGCCACGGTAGAGCATAAAAACCGATTGTCTACATTCGATTTTATCATTTGACAAAGTATTGCAGCGGCATACGAAACGTCATGATCTTTTAGATTCCTAGTTTGACCATACATTGCGAGACAAACGAATATCACTAGCGATATTATTTCCGATACTATATCCGCAATGGATTATATATTTACTATTATTGATTGAACATACGGGCGCCCTGCCCTGAAATGGATACGTAGATATGAGCGTTGTAGCGAGAAGTTGGCTAGGTTCTACCGTGGGTTTGGCATCAGCCGTTGGGGGCCGGTTGGGTCGGGGTAGTGTCGTGGCGACGTATCGTACGCTGGTTCTGTAGGCGGGCCGATCCAGTGTCCCGTTGATTGGTTGAGTGCCCGTGTGCATCGGCCAATCGGCGCGGTCCGTTGTTGACCTATCAGGAACGCAATCGCTTATGCGAGATTGTGAGTTGGGAGCCACGGTAGAGCATACAAACCGATTGTCTACATTCGATTTTATCATTTGATAAAGTATTGCAGCGGCATACGAAACGTCATGATCTTTTAGATTCCTAGTTTGACCATACATTGCGAGACAAACGAATATCACTAGCTATATTATTTCCGATACTATATCCGCAATGGATTATATATTTACTATTATTGATTGAACATACGGGCGCCCTGCCCTGAAATTGATACGTAGATATGAGCGTTGTAGCGAGAAGGTGGCTAGGTTCTACCGTGGGTTTGGCATCAGCCGTTGGGGGCCGGTTGGGTCGGGGTAGTGCCGTGGCGAAGTATCATACGCTGGTTCGGTAGGCGGGCCGATCCAGTGTCTCGTTGATTGGTTGAGTGCCCGTGTGCATCGGCCAATCGGCGCGGTCCGTTGTTGACCTATCGGGAACGCAATCGCTTATGCGAGATTGTGAGTTGGGAGCCACGGTAGAGCATACAAACCGATTGTCTACATTCGATTTTATCATTTGATAAAGTATTGCAGCGGCATACGAAACGTCATGATCTTTTAGATTCCTAGTTTGACCATAAATTGCGAGACAAACGAATATCACTAGCGATATTATTTCCGATACTATATCCGCAATGGATTATATATTTACTATTATTGATTGAACATACGGGCGCCCTGCTCTGAAATTGATACGTAGATATGAGCGTTGTAGCGAGAAGGTGGCTAGGTTCTACCGTGGGTTTGGCATCAGCCGTTGGGGGCCGGTTGGGTCGGGGTAGTGTCGTGGCGACGTATCGTAAGCTGGTTCGGTAGGCGGGCCGATCCAGTGTCCCGTTGATTGGTTGAGTGCCCGTGTGCATCGGCCAATCCGCGCGGTCCGTTGTTGACCTATCAGGAACGCAATCGCTTATGCGAGATTGTGAGTTGGGAGCCACGGTAGAGCATAAAAACCGATTGTCTACATTCGATTTTATCATTTGATGATAATGCCCTAGAAGGCATTCAATTTGATTTGAAATGTATGTTCATAGGTACTTATAGATATATATTTTATATGCATAATATAATATTATTTTAGTTATTGTGCGGGGATGTACAAATGACTTATATAGATAAGACATTGATAATAATTGTGAATAAAATAGGATGTCATCAGGCCGAGCGCGGGTGCGTTCGTACTGATAATGTCCTAGAAGGTATACAATTGTTTTGTTTGTAAATTGTATAGTAAAGTTATAAATATATTTCAGTGCGCGGGGTGCACATAATTTATAGATGAGATATAGATACATACATAGTATAGTAGTTGTAAATAGAGTAGATTCTCGTCAGACCGAGCGCGGGTGCGTCCGGATTGATGAAGCTACTCTAGAAGGAAAATAACTTTTGTACATTTGTATATTAGTATAGATAAAAATATATATATTAGTGCGCGGGGGTGCACAGATACTTTATAGATACATAAATAGTATAGCAGTTGTAAATAGAGTAGATTCTCGTCAGACCGAGCGCGGGTGCGTCCGGATTGATGATGCTTCTCTAAAAGGAAAATAACTTCCGTAAATTTGTATATTATTATAGATACAAATATATATATTAGTGCGCGGGGGTGCACAGATACTTTATAGATACATAAATAATATAGCAGTTGTAAATAGAGTAGTTTCTCGTCAGACCGAGCGCGTGTGCGTCCGGATTGATGATGCTACTCTAGAAGGAATATAATTTCTGTAAACTTGTAGTATAGAAATATATATGTCAGTGCGCAGGGGTGCACAGATGTTTTATAGACAAAATTTAGATACATAACATAAATTTGTCTCAGTGAAGTTTCGGGGGCGCATACACAGATACGAATACATATAATATATATTTGAAATATATAAACACATACATGTGTACAATGTTTAAATAAAATAAAATATTGTCCTCAGATCGGACGCGGGTGCGTACATTCTGTCGATAATAGGGGTGATAATATATACAATATATTATATAAGATATATAAATATGCATAATAATGCATTTAAAAAAATAATAAAAAAATAAATGGTAGCTTATTTGGTTATTATATATCTTTTTTATGCGTTTATCGGTGTGAGCGCGGGTGCGCACATATTGATAGCCGTAGGTGGTAATGTTTATATAGATTGAAATTTAAATTATTATTTTTACAAGGAGACAGGGAGTGCGCCCTCGTTTGGCAACCAATGACGCAACCACGTTTCCTCCATCAAGATATGTGGGTTTTTCGTGGCCTCCGCGAACTAGTGCATTCGCACTAGTCAGGTGCCAAACGCCTTGCCCATTGTATATGTTCGGCCTTCGGCCAATTATATAGATCAAATCAAATCATTTGACAAAGTATTGCAGCGGCATACGAAACGTCATGATCTTTTAGATTCCTAGTTTGACCATACATTACGAGACAAACGAATATCACTAGCGATATTATTTCCGATTGTTTACGTTTTTTTCTGATCGGTAGGTGCAAATGATACTTAACTATGAATTAGTACTGTTTGTATGTTATGGCCATAGAGTGGCATATTATGAGTTTTTGTGTACGAATGCCATCCTCCAATTGACATATATTATCAATTGGCATAATTCCGTTCCAATAACAATTTATTAATTATTTTCCAAATTTTGTTTTCTAATATGCAGTCATATACGATTATGTTGGCGTTTTGGAAACTCTCCGAGGGGCTGTAATTAGAGCCCTGCCAACGGTCAATGCTCTTATGTACATTCCCAGTAAAACACAGTGTTGTTTAACGCCGGTGAAAGTGTTTAATAAAAACTAACACTAGCCTTAACACAGAATTTGAAATCACTCATTGTGTATATTATTGATAGATGGAGTATCACGTCATACAGGATATGGGCGAGATGTCTTCCAAACTATCCATCAACATACCAAGGTATCAACCTTTACTGGGAGCAGTTGTTCCTGCTAACCAGCCGGGTTTCGCTGATGCTCCCCCTTCGATGGACTGCATATCCGTGAAACAAGAGGTTGCCACAGAGGTGGCAGCGATAGGGTTGGAGACTTATACCAACGCTGAAGTCATCAGACTTGTACATTTCCACCACTCACGGGATACGAATAATGATGATGATGGTGACGGTGATTATTATGATGATGTAGAATAAAAACATGTTGAAAATTAATGCCCAAAACACTGAGCTTATCCATTTTTCTTCAAAATTCAGTCCATCATCTGTACCTGCGTCTGTCATTGTCGATGGTCATGATGTATGTTAAACATCTAAGGCACAAAACCTGAGCGTTGTTATGGATCAACACTTGATACTTAGAGATTATGTTCAAATTACATGTTGTGCAGCTATGTCTGCCCTAAAAAGAGTGGCTCAATTGCGCACGTTTTTAAGTCCAATAATAACAGAAAATTGATTCATGCATTTGTTTCCTCTCGAATTGATTCTTGCAATGGCCTTTTGTTTGGTGTCTCTCAAAGAGACCTTTCTAAGTTACAGGTAGTGCAAAACAGTGCTGCAAGAGAGATCCTGTAACGCCTGTTGACCTGGTGACCTGTTGACCTGTTGACCTGCTTGCATTGGTTACCAGTGGAAAAGGGGATTATTTATAAAATAATTCTTTGTGCCATAAGGTATTAGTAAAAAATTCACCAACCTACTTGCTTGATTTATTGAAACTATATAAACCAATGAGAAGTCTCCGTTCCGTAAAAAAGAACCTCTTGATAGTACCTAAAACACAAACACATACATACGGGGATCGTGCATTTGCAACAGTAGCACCCATGTTATGGAATGAGCTTCCACAAAAATTGAGAGACATTACAAAAACAGATTGTTTTGTGAAGTCATTAAAGACCCATCTTTTTGTTTAAATAGGCTGCACTGTAATAATATTTATCTTTTCTTTAATTGTATAATTGTTTGGTGTATTTTGTTTTTGTAGGTTGTAATATATTTTGTTTATTTAATTTAGTATGTAAAGCGCATAGAGAGTAATCTTACTATTATGCGCTATATAAATATATATTATTATTATTATTGTTAGAAAGTAATTATGAACCAATCAACAAAACCTTGAAGAAAGAATGCTATTCTGAAGACAAGAAGGAGATTTTGAACATAATAAGCAGCAACAGAGATCCAGATTATCTGGAACCAATGCAAAATTAGTTGCTTTCGTCACCTTCAGTCGGTGATAAAACAGCTTTTACTTTCGCATTTCCATGAAAAACAAGTGTTTTACAAGGCTATCCGGAAACATGTTAATTAAAATGGTTCATTATAAAGACAAATACATCATGGTATAACACGTGTCACTAATATAAGTCTTGAATACATTACAGATCAACGCGTCATACTGGGAATTAGGGCCCTGGATATTGAACAAAAATATGATTGGAATATCTAACACCATGCCATTTAACCCTCAAAGTTTTTCATTGCTGTCTCACTCTTTTGGATAGAATTTTCACAATCTTTTAGAGTATTTTTTCCTCACAAGCCATCTCTCGCGAACTTGGTTATCGTACAATGAATTTTATAAGGGTTTTTTGTAGGGTTTATTGTAGTAAACACATTACATGTAAATCATTATATAATGTTATCGGATGCAATTAAATGCATTAAACAAATTAAAGCAACAACGATACAAATCACGATACACATTTATAGATTGCATGCATGGTCAAGAGAATGATGTGCGGTATGTATCTCAGAGTACCCATACCGCAAATGGTTTCTTACCAAGAATATGATTAATTCCCATTGCAAACGTCATTTCTGCATGGGAAAACGATTCCGGGCTATTTTGTATATCAACACTTTCCATGTCAGTGCATGGAATGTCCATTTTAATTGTTGACAATTATTTCCAAAATCAAGAGATAATTTTCTAGCATACCAAAAAAGTCATCTAGCAGCACACAGAAGAGCTACTGTAGGAAAGGTCCAACGCTTCTATACAAATCATTCTACATCCTAGATTGACTATGTCAACTTCAATGCCATCGATATGTGAATTCATTTACTTTATGACTATGGCATTGTTAGCAGAAAATGCTACTGATCAATTCTTTGTTCTTTTTTTAAATGTATTTTTAGATCCAGCATTCTATGACCATGCATTTGCATTACATTTTATTTGTTATCAAAATAAAATTTGTGTCATTATTCCAATTTGTGCTTGTTTTGCTGAAGCAATACCTCGTATTCTTTATTGTTTGTTATTATTAATAATCATTATGATTTGTGATTGAATAGTAATGATGATTGTAATTGACAAAGCTAGTTTTGAAATCAATTGTTGTTTCGTATTGTGTTGAGGTCCTTGTACAAGCAACCCTCATGTGTATGATACAGTATGCAACCCTATGTACCACAATTTCTTACTTCACTATGTATCTATATAAATTGCTATTATATTTCCGTCTTTCAGTCATGTATAAAGAAAGGGTATAAGAGTCCTTGCATTCAATAGTTTTTATTTATGACACTGTTAAATGTACATTAACATATTTCTTCTTATTTTCATCAAAGACAGATATTTGCGGTAACATTGCATTAAAGAAAGTGAAGGCCACATATATTACCTCATTTGTTGTGCTCAACAATCTTGCACAGCAGACTCGATACATTGATTTATCTCAAAAAGTACCATCGAAAACCGAGAGGTGGCTCATAGTTTTCTTTTTCATTAGCTCAAGCAATTTCAATAATCAAGCAATTTCTGGTCAGTTGCCTTTATCGTGGAATTTCATTTAATTATCTTTAAAAAAAACACGACCCAGCAATTTGGAGACGTGACTCAGTATCTTTCTCAATAACTCGTGAAAGATAATTATCCATTGATCACTTGTAATAATGAAGCTTTTATTCCCCCCCAAAAAATAATTTAGATTTGTTCAGGTTTGTTTAATCATGTATACTGGAGCAGTAAATCTCTCCACTAACTCGTGTACTCCTCTTAAATGGGTGAACATGCTCTGCAAAAGTCTACTCAATTAAATGGTGAACATTTTATATCATTTGTAATATCTGGTAAAATTATTTTATGTTTTATGAGATTTTAGTTTTAAAATGCTGCAAGTCGCATACCCCAAACTCATCATTAATAATGTATACCAGCTATGCGCGTGTTTTAATAGATCTAGTAACTTTGTTGACACGTGCAAGAAGGGATGAGTGGTTAATGTATACTGTTGTTCTCTGATATGTCCACTGGGTGCTGTGTGAAAAATTCAAGTTAAATGGACGAGTTATTAGCAAAAATGCAAAGTGATATCACTAATTCATTGCACTCACTGTGTACACGGTTCTGAGGTTCCAGTGGATTATTTAACATCTGAACACTTCAATCGTAAATATCTTGTTAACAAAAGGGAAATTTGAAAAACCGTAAACTGTCCCATGTTTTTTTGTTAATACGAATACAACAAGGTATGAGGGAACCGCTAGAATTCCAATTGGATTTTGAGGATTTAGACAATGTTACTAAATCCCTTTTAGCTTATTACATGGTGCACTTTGCCATTGCTAGAGTTGACTATTATTTACTAAAACGTTTTTGTTATAAAATAAAGCTAAAAGGACTACCATAGATAAGTATATAAATATTCAATATTCTGTTTTCCATCTTATGAGTTAATTGATTTTGATTTTGATTGGAATTGTGTATATCATTGTCGAAATAACCGCTATATATAAGAGATTTGTTATTATTATTTTATTCATTATTATTATTATTATTATTATCATTAATATTATCATTATTATTATTATCAATATAATGACTATCATTATCATAATTATCATTATTAAAAAAAAACAATGACAAAGCAAAATTTGGGCTTGATGAGAAATGTTTGTTTTAAACATCAACGAAACATAACGTTATGGTTGAAACGCATCGAAATGTATGCTCTACTTGAAACTAATGCATAGTGATTAAGTTAAAAGCCATAAAAAGCTCTAATGAAGATAGATGAGTAATTAACATGTAAATTAAATGTGCCACTATTCACAAAAAATGTAAAATGAAAAGCAGTGTTACTTTCTTGTCAGATCAGTCAAATTACTGGATTCATGATTTGCAAATTTATTAATTTTTCGAAAATGATGATAAATAAGAAGGTCCATGACAAGTAAACATTATTTAAAGTCGGTAATTTAATGATAGGATGCACAGTTTGATAATCAAGACTATCTGAAATGGCTTTGTAGGAAAATAAATACATATAGTAAAATAAATAATTGAAATGTAAATAAACATAAACATGTAATCCTTTTTTTATTTTCATTTATTGAAGTGCTTCATTGTATGGGTGTATATGGATTTTCATACATAAGCAGGATGCTAACAACTAATTTAGAAAAATGACATGAATAATAAACAAAAATACATACAATAAGATCACAATACTCAATAAATATAATACAATAATCGAGTGCGATGACCCATATTTTGGAGGCTGAACTGTATTATTAATTAATTATCGTGATGATCATAGTATTTTTTTAAATTCTCATTAAATATATTTTGTAAAAAGAAATCATTCCACTTTAAAAAAATAAAAAATCTCGATTCAATTTAGCCTCTTACCCTATCCCTCACCCCAAATTAATTTGTAAAAGGTGGCATGTTACATACAATGTTACATGACAAAACGGTGTGTGTGTGTGTATGCAGTGGCAATGGTACATGTATGTTTATCCCTACATGCGCAGTTTGTACTTTTTAAAGAAGTAATTCCAGAAATGTCTGTGTTTTTTGCGGTTTTATCTTGTCAAACGGACCCACAAACATGTTTGGTAAAATAGAATAATTATTAAATTTAATTGTTCAATTAAATTTGTAAATAAGAATACATGTATCTGATTATATAATAAAACATATATAAAGAAAGAATTACACAATCATATATAAAGCAGACCTACATTTTTAATTTTTTTATTTCAATTTTTCAATTTCAATTTGATTTCACATCTCTAAAAAACACAAAATATACAAATTTCAGCAAATTACATACTGTACATACAAATACAAATTATACATGTGGTGTGGACAGTATTACAGTGAATGTGGGGGATCTACAAAGGATATTAATATCCTGTCGAGGCAGATCCCTTTGTTAACTGTAATGACTAGAACAACTGAACGAACAAATGATTTGAATTAATCTT
This sequence comes from Echinarachnius parma, assembly GCA_037951105.1. NCBI lineage: Eukaryota > Metazoa > Echinodermata > Echinoidea > Clypeasteroida > Echinarachniidae > Echinarachnius > Echinarachnius parma. Next base: position 94,604 of record JBAMJV010011068.1, on the reverse strand, counting down.
TGTCGTAGCACCCCCCCCTCCCCCCCCCCCCCACCCTCTGTCATTATTGTGGATGAACATCACGGCATATTTTTTACTGTAGTGTTATATATTCATGTATCTTTAGATATATACATATTTACAGGGTTTGATTTTACTGATATATTCTGAACAAAGGAAAACAATGCTATTCAAAACTCAACGTGAAAATATAACATAACATAATAGACATCATAGCATTCATGAACCAATACACATAACAGATGAATCCGTCCATTTTGACGAAGGCTTACAGATTGTTATGTGTATACCTGTGTGTAGAGGGGGTGGGGGCATATGCCCCGTTGCTGGCCGTGCATTTGCCACTATGTACATGTATAACCATGCCACCCCCACCCAATAAGAAAAGACACTGGTAGTATACTAATATTAATACACTAATACGAACTATAATCATATACAGGCGGAATGTTACGAAGAAAATGAAAAAGAAATGAGATAGAAAGGAAAACGGGAATATTGGATTTATGTATGCACTGATAGTATGGTCGATATACAACACGATATTAACAACTAATATATTTTAGAGCAAACATTATTTATATCTAATTTATAGGATATCCACAAAACATGAACTATTAATTTGATCGAGATTATTGTGACCACCATTTTCATTGCGTTGTTTGTATTGCTTCGTATATTATACGTTTGCTTACTGTCTAACAACTGCCGAGTAACACATTGCGATATACAATTATATAACACATGTAGTATAATCAGTGGCGTAGCTGGGAGGGGGTGGGGGCAAAGGGGGACGTGCTCCCCAAACAATTTACCCAAATCAATTTGCCCGTATAGTGACTACACGCTCATCAGATGACGTTGTATGTGATATATACCGTTGGAAAACAAGGCACCCTCCAGTGGTCATTCAAACAAATAATATACTGGTTTAAAACATTGTTAACTTTCATTAAAGTGGTGTTATCAAAGATGAAATATGCAACTTGAATTGATATGAATTATGAACCTGTTATTCAAGCCAAATAACAGTTTTGAGAAAGTTACCGAAAGCATCTACATTATATTAAAAACTAATTTGTTGAAATAGTATAAATATGTAAGCATGCAGATGCACTACTCCAGCAAGAGTCGCCTATTTCCAGCAATTATCTTTTCCCTCCTGCATGTCCCCTCGCATGTATATCCATTTTTTAATTGCACGTTTCCTCTTCCTCTCCTAGCTGTATACTGGTAGCATTATATTAGCCTACCTGTCCATAATCGCCTCTCTGGTACTGACTGAATAGTTTGCGGCTTTGCGGCATCAGTAACCAACAGGGGCTCTAGGTAGGGAAAGAAAACCTGAAAAAACCTACAAGGTGGTGGCCTAGATCAGTGGCCGCATGCCCAGCTCGTATATCACATCCCAACGAGAAGCATAACAAAAAAGTTAACTCTCCCGTTACGGCCCCGAGTCCAGGTTGCTACTCACTGGCAACAGAGTGGCAGGGGTGTGAATAATCAGCCCGATTATTTGCTGCCAATTCAACAGGCACACGACGCAACTACGGAGAAGCCAGGGAGGCAGAGTTCACCGACAAAAGAATAAACATCAGAAAAATAGTGTAGGTAACCGAAAGATGGCTAAACGCCGATCACGTAATGCAGAAAAGGAGCCAGACATGACTAAGACTGTTCCTGCACATGCAGACTTATCGTTTTACAAGGACATTCAATACACTGGCTATCCTAGGTCTATGTGAGACGCACCTGAATGGCGCAGATACTTTCATTAATAAAGAGGACTGCACTATCATGCAATCATATATTCTCATGCAGGGCATGTTGTGGAGCCAACTAAACGCACCCGCGGCAATTTTTCTGTATTATGGAAAGTATCCCGTTCCGTTTTAGGGGACCACCCTATCTTAGGGAACTGCAGATCGTACTGCTCACCTGACATTGGGTCAGATCACAATCTATTACTATCAACTGTTAAGTTTTCATCCACAAAGTCTTAACAAATGAAGAGCCTTCCAACATGTCCAAAAAGCTATGATGATAGCAGATTCACTGACTCTAACAATGTAGAAGAGTTTAACATGTTTAATGCCAGGATTGGAGGTGCCTTTGAACCGCAACTTACATGACTTAAGCTCAAGGACACAGTTGTGGATGGCCTGTGGAAGCAATTCAGGGATACTAATAATGATCATCACCGATGAGGTTATTCATTTCAAAAGGTCCAAGCAAAGATCCTACATACACAAGATGCTCAACTCTCCCGATTTTACACGGCCGCTGGTGAAACGGAAGCGGAAGCGGTATTTGAGCACATGGAGTCTGCCGCCCCTAGCGTTGAGCGGGTAAACTCGAACAAGCGTCAGAAGACTTCTGGCGGGTGGCGTACGCTGGCGGGTGTCAACCTGGGAATTTTTGAAATTATATTCAGCGCTTTTACTTTCAAACTATTCTTAATGTGAATAAAAGTATACATTTTTGGAATGGAAAGTATAGTCAAAGAATCCATTTTTTTAAATATTATATTTCACTCAAAATGCTAGCTTTTCTTCTTTTTTAAAAAGAAAATGGCAAGAAATATTGGTCAACTTCACTTGTTCGTTGAAATTTTTGATTTTTGAGTTTAAAATGCTAAACTCGCTTGAAAATCGTGATACAACTCTTGAAAGGTTTGTTATATTTTGAATTTAAGCAATTTAAAATCTGAATTGATGAAAAAGGTAATAACTTAATTTTTTGCCTCTTTCCGGTAAAAAAATAAAGCCCAACTCAATCCTTTTGGAAAAAAACAAACAAGCCTGATTTTCTAGCAATTTGAGCATTTTAACTCAAATTATTTAAGTTTCTTAGCCACAAAAAATTTACATTTTTTTTTTGTTTTTGCCATTTTCTTTAAAAGAAAAATATCTATTTTTAGGAACAAAATAAACGGGCCTTTAGCTGCAGCTTAATATCACAGCTTATCATTATGAATATCTCAAGATTTCATTTCAATCTGAGAATTTCATCTGCTCTTTTTTTTCAATGGGATGGGTTCAGTTATGTGAGTATACATTTGACCATGCATGGCCAACGTCACCAAATATAATGAGCTCATTAAATGACAATGGTTTCTTTAATTTATTCAGCGGTTTCTTCAATTTAATCAATAGTTCTCAATAGAGTTTTCACACCTTCCCGGGATCCTTCAGGCTACACAACAGGGGCTGTCAGTTCAAACTTCTAACTCAACATGGTATTTACAGAAATAGAGACGGCTTAGATATAAACTGGACCTCTATTTATTTGGATTTTCATGATTGAAACAACTACAATAAAATTATGACAATACACAATACTGATTAAGAGTTACACTTACGTTACTTATTCAGCTTTCTGGATTTGAGTAAAGCTTTTGACTCTATCAATCACAATATTATTTTACATATAAAGAAAAATCTTACGAATTAAGAAGTATAGTACTTTCATGGTTTGAAAATTATCGCTATCAAATCGCTGTATATAACAATGTTTGTTCTGAACTGTTACAAGTTACATGTGGAGTACCCCAAGGATCAATTCTAGAACCACTTCTATTCTTACTATTCATAAATAATTCAGTTAATTGTCCCCATACTCTTAAATTTGTGCTTTTTGCTGCTGATACCAATATTCTTTTTTCTCACAATGACATTAATACCTTATGTCAAATTATAAATAATGAAATGAAACATGTATCACTATATGGTTCAATTGTAACAAATTGTCTCTTAATACTTCTAAATATAATTTCATTTACTACCATCATAAGCAAAGTGCTATTTCAAATGATTCAATAAATTCCTTAACAATTAAAATTAATGATATTCTAATTCAGCGTGTTCAATCAACTTATTTCTTAGGTGTAATTATTGACAAACATTTAGCCTGGAAAGATTATATACTTGCCATTTCAAACAAAATATCAAAGAGTATTGGTGTCATCAGTAAATTAAGTCATATCTTTCCCCAAAATATATTGATTTTTATTATATAATACCATGATCCTGCCAATGTTAATGTACTGTAATCAGCGCTCACCTGGAAACTTTACCCGCTCACCGCTAGTTGGCGCACTCCTTCAAACTCCCACAATTCCGCGCGTTAGCGTTTCACTTTTTGACCGAGAGTTGAGCATCTTGTGTATGTAGGATCTTTGGTCCAAGCAAGTAAATTTTCCCAGAAGATGTGCGATGTACGTAAGGCTTGTAATAAAAAGGAGGAAAGCTAAACAAGATAAACAATTCTTCAGCCAGGAACAAGAAAACCTACAATAAGCTTAATGGGACCGTCAATTAAGAAGTGTCAAAGTGGAAGAAGAACATTTGTTGGCAAAGAACAACAACCACAAGCTTTTAAAGAAGGTGAATAAATAAGCTGGTGAAGGATGGTTTGATGTCGTAACTGGTGTAAGCTCCTTTCTTTCTCCAAGCCCCGCAACTTATTCCTGGAATTTATGATGAAGGACATCCACAAACTAGCTGGAATACATGCAGATCTATGGGTAAGATGCGTATTAAAAACACCCAATTGTGCAGATAACATCACCCTCATGGATCTTGTATTTGAAAATCTTCAAGTCTAAACAAATGGACTTGAGAAGGCATGCATCATTAGGTGGGGCATGAACAGTAATGCTGCGAAATGTAAAATCATATGACGATCAACGGGATATTTCACTTAACAATACCAATTTTGAGAAAGTGGATACAATTGTCTTTTCGGCAGCATAGTTCCATCCGTAGATACCGACGTGAAGAGATACTACTGGATGATTGGGCATTTGGAAGGCGGAAAAGTATATACACTCAGCAAAAAAAGAAAGTGAACACTTTTTCAAGTTCATATTTTTCATATAAGATTGTATAGAAAACAAACAAATTATGTATCAAATTAAAGGATATTTAATTGTTTTTCAACCTGGTAGGTGAATACAAAGTGAAACTTTACGCATGAGTGAACACATTCAATTGTCTGTTCCAAGGTGCAAAAGTAAAAATTGCAAAATTGCGCAAAAGCTTTAAAAGTCATATTGTAAAACACGATAGAGATTTGCATGGTTCATTGAACTTGAAGCTAGCGGTCAAGGTGCTCGCCATGTGTCAACACCAACCATAAGAAATCGACTCCATGCTCAAGGAATCAAATCAAGAAAAGCAGCAAAAACCCGCTTTCACACTTGCACACAGAAAAGCAAGACTTGTGGGCAAGGAACCATGTGAGATGGACAAGGGTTCAATGGCGCCGAGTACTCTTGACAGATGAGTCCCGTTTCTGTCTGCAAAACAGCGACGGCAGAATTCATGTTTGGAGGAGGAGGAGGAATGAGCACTGCAAGGATGCTTGTGTCAAGGAAGTGCAGCAAGGACACAGAGGGAGTATCATGGTATGAGACAGCACGGATGAGGACCGTACAGAGATGGTCATCCTCAACGGCAACTTGAATGCAAAACTGTACATCAGTGACATCCTCCAACCCGTTGTAGTGCCATACGTTGAGAGGAATCCGAAAACCATCTTCAAGGACGATAACGCACATCCTCATCCCGCTCGAGTTGTCCATCAGTTTTTGGAGGAGCACAGCATCGAGCGAATGGATCCCTGCTCAGCCTGCTTGCCCCATACGAACCCTATCTAAGCCATATGGGACCAACTAGGAAAGGCCGTAAATGGGCGCATCTGACCTGGCGACACCCTTGAAGACCTGGGTCGGTATACCTGACCGCGAGGAGTGGAGAAACCTATCACAGGAGAGAGTACACGGAGTGATATCCAACATCCGCCGTTTAACAGTCATGGTGGCCCAACAAGATATTGACTTTAAAAAAAGAAAGAAAGAAACACTGCAAAGAAAAAAAGAACCTGACTCTAAACAAACAACGATTACTCTTTTTAATAATTTTCTTTTCAAGTGCAATGAACCATGCAAACCTTTATCATGTTTTGTTGAACTTTTCTGTGCAATATGAATGTTTATATTTTTTGTGCAATTTTGCAGTTTTTACTTTTGTACCTTGGAACAGACAAATGAATGTGTTTACTCATGCGTAGTTTCAATTTGTATTCACCTACCAAGTCGAAAGCCAATTAAATATCCTTTAATTTGATATATAATTTGTTTATTTTTTATAAAATCTTATATGAAAAATATGAACTTGAAAAAGTATTCACTTTCTTTTTTTGCTGAGTGTATATATACCATCTGGTCAAGCTAAGAAACTTCAAGGAAACGTTTAAGTCAGGATCTACGGAGCCCTTATCGTCCCTAAAATGCCATATATGGAGAAAAATCATGGACTCTACCATAATCAGGAAGGACTAAGCTCGAGGTTTTCGAAATGAGGTATCTCTGGACCTTCCTTGAGGCTCACCTAATGGACGGGATAAAGAACGAATATATCAGACAGAGGCCGAACATTTCAAACACCATCTTCGAAGAGATATCCACACGTCGCATGAAATGGTTTGGACATGTTGAACGCATAGAACCGAGTATGCCAAACTTGCGTTTAATACGCACAGATCCAGTATATGGAACGATGTGGGATTAATAATAATTAATAATTAATTAATAGTCAAAGTAATCAATACAAACTGCTAAAAAGTGGTAAAATTTGAACTCTAGTATTGTTAATTAAATGCATAAATATTGGTTAAAAACCATGCACGCCGTCAGCACGCCGCTGAGATTAGGCCTTAATTTACCGCCCGCTCGCCCCTCACCGCCGGGCTAGGTATTGGTGGTTACACGGTCGAGAAGCCCGTATGCCGTGTATACCTGCGCTTGCATACATTTTGCATGTAGCGTAATGCGTGGTTGAATGCATTTTTGGTAAAAGCTTTTTAATTTCGAATAGTTTATCGCTGAAATAGTCAATTCCAAAGCATTTTTTGTCAAAATCGGAAAATTTACAGATAGGTTATGCTATATTCTTACACATGGTAGGTGATGAAATGTAGTCATGGGGGGTCAAGACCATTGGTTTAGAAATGATCGAAACCAATTATAAGTGGATTCCAGACCGGTAAATATGGAACCGACAACGGTGAAAAGTGGACCCGAGACCAGTGAACCCTTCTTATTTTTTTTATTTTTAATTTGTTTTAACAACAACAAATTATTTTTTTTTGGGGGGGGATGGACGGGGGGGGGGGGGTACGCAGCCCCCCCCCCCCCCCCCCCCCCCTCCCTGGCTACGGGCCCGTACCTTGCTTATCTGCACAGTAAGAAAAATGGGTCAATCTCACACCTATATAGGTGCACACCGTTGTCACGCTGGGTTTCACCTATACAAGTGCAACATTTCACCTTTCGGTAAAGGTGCAGAGTTGATCCTTCACCGTTTGCACCTTGAAGGTGCAATATATCATGTTTAGGAAAAGGTGCAAAGTTGCACTTAAAAGTAGATTGACAGATGTAGGTGTAAGTGTAAATGTAAGTGTAAGTGTAAATATAAGTTAAAGGTGCCAAGTTGTACCATTTGGGAAATGTGCAAATATGCCATTTATGGTGCAACATTACACCTTTGAGTTAAGTGCAAAGATGCACCAAAAATAGTGAAAAGTTGAAATTTTGGTCAAGTACCACCCTTTTCCTGTGTGTATCTGTAGCCCTATCCTCCTAATCTACGACATATCCTATACATACTTTGCCCTAAGCCTATACCTATCGTTCCTATCTATCGTTCCTTGTTCACGATTAGCTTATAACCAGTGTACAACACGATGTATGTTTTATAGTGGTTAGTAAATTAACACAAACTTTAAACATTATTGTAGTCATTAATTTCCTTCCGAAAGTGGTTCACAAAAGTCCACTGATAATTAATTATACTAACTTGAGTTAAAAAATGCATTTGAATAATTATTTCACAAAATAACCGGATTATGAACAGATTCAATGTCATTTAGCAAAAGCACAAACCAGCTCATGAATATTGAACAGCTCATGAACAGCTCATGTGGTTTAACGGTATATTCGCATTTAATAATGTCTACAAGAAATTAGGTTTGTTTGCCTGTTTTTTTCTTCACAGACCAAGGTAATAAAAGAAACAACCTGTGGTGATAGCATAGGCCTAGCATAACAGGATTGTTTCTGTTTCATACAAGAAATTGTCGTTTTTTGACAGGAGCATTGTCGCCAGTAAATAAAACCAGAACCATGCGAACATTTGTAAAAAAATAAAATAATACAAAAACAGGGAAAGTTGTAGGTAGTAAGAAAAACCGTTTATTAACAGTTATGAATGTAGATAATTGTAAATAAAACACAACTTTCATAAACTAACACAATGTCTGTTATTTTATAGAATAAGTTTTGTAAAATTGATAAAAACGGTGAAAAATTGTAATTTTAAGGGCAAAAAACCTTATAATTATACAGTTTCATTTTGACAATGTAGCTGATGGCCCAACATTTGTGTAGGACATCACATTACAGTTAAATAATCTAACCATTGCAACCATTTCAACAAAAACACATGCAAATACTGTTAGTAACATATTTATATTCATAATAACACAATATGCGCCACTTGCACTGCAAAGGTGTAACAACTTAAGGCAAGACTAACAGCCCCTTCGTTGAATAAATCATTAAACACTCTAGCTCAATTCTTGCCATTATATACAGACCACCATCCCAGTCTATCATTGATTTCTTACATGCTCTTGAACAACAGTTGCATCAAATAACAAATGAAGGAAAAGAATGTATATTGATTGGAGATTATAATTTAGACTTATTAAAAACAACCGTTTGCAATAATGTCGATAAAATTATTGATCTTTTTACTCCTTTGATTTTAAAACCTACTAGGATAACTAGCCACTCAATCACTCTCATAGATAATATTTTTATAAATAGACCTGAAAATAAAATTGATTCAGGAATTCTTCTTACTGATGTTAGTGACCATTTATCTATTTTTTGTCGCTTAAAGTCTGATTTGGATACTCATTCTAGTAGTACTATATATAAACGTAAGATAAATGAAGAAAATATAAGAACATTCAGTACCAAAGTACAGTTGATTGAGTGGGATATAATCCTATACTCATTGAGTGTTAATGATAGATTTGATGCTTTTTGTTGACTCTGTTGACTTTATGCAGTTTCTGCCAAATAATGATTATTCTCAGTCTATGTTTATGAAACCCATTGAATTATATGAAATATTTGAAATTGTTAAAAACCTTGAATTTAATAAAAGCCCTGGTTATGATGTTATTAGTATAAGTGTTTTTAAAAAAATCTATATTCACGTTTGTACAACCTTTGTGCAATATATTCAATATGTCCTTAGAAAATGGTATTTTTTCCAAATGCACTGAAAAAGGCAAAGGTCATACCAACTTTTAAGATGGGACATAAACATATTTTATCAAACTATAGACCTATATCTATTTTATCTACATTCTCCAAAATCTTTGAAAATTTGGTCTATAATCGATTAATGTCTTTTTTAAATGATAAACATATTTTGTATCACAAACAATATGGATTTCGAAAACAATATAGCACATATATGGCCCTTCTAGACTTTACTAATACAATTGCTAAAGCATTTGAGAAGAAACAAGTACTTATAGGCCTATTTTTAGACTTGACAAAGGCCTTCGACTGTATAAATCATGACATATTGATTTTTAAAAATGCAATTTTATGGCGTGCGTGGAAACGTTTTAAAATGGTTTTATAGTTATTTAGACAATAGGGTGCAATATGTGTCTGTAAATAATATATCTTCTGAAATTAAACATATTCCTGTGGGTATTCCTCAGTGATCGGTCTTGGGACCACTGTTGTTTTTATTATATGTAAGTGATATTTAATTTGCAAGTAATATTTTAAATTCAATTATTTTTGCAGATGACACAAACTTGTTTGCATCAGGTGATAATATAGATGTGTTATGTGCTACTGCAAATGAAGAGCTTAAGAACATTGATGCATGGTTTGTAGCAAACAAACTGAAATTGAATATTGATAAAAACATGTTGTATGCTATTTCAACCAAAAAATAATAATATTGATACTCTCATTGAAATATGTATTGATCAACACGTCATATCCTTTGTGCATTCTGTTAAATTCTTAGGTGTGATTATTGATGAGAAATTGAATTGGAAAGAACATATTGATCATGTATCATGTAAAATAGCAAAGGCTGTAGGAGCAATACATAGAATCAAAACCACTGTCCCTTACAATGTTCTTGTTAATTTATATAATACTATGATTTTGCCCCACATTAATTACTGCAATATTGTTTGGGGAAACTGCAAAAACTCATTTAAATAGGATTCTGGTGCTCCAGAAACGTGCAATAAGAATTATTTTTAATCTACAGCCTTTATCACATACTGCTCTCTATTTTCAAAAATTGAATTGTTTAACAATATTTAATATACATAAACAACAGATAGCTATTTTTATGTTTTCTTATTGTCACAATTACTTACCAACAAATTTAGATGATTGTTTTATAGTAAATAGAAGTATCATTAAATATGAAACTCGACAATCTAATAACTTGTATATGCCAAATTTTATCTATGAATTTTCACGTTCAACTATTACTTATGCTGGACCTAAAATTTGGAATGAATTATCAAATGAAGTAAAACAATGCCCATCACTTGCAACTTTTAAACGAAAATGTAAAGATTATTTGTTAAACTCGCAGAATTTCTAAGGACTTTAATATAGTGTCTCAATTGCCTTATGTGTTTTGTTTTTCATTGTAGTAGTAAAGCCATGTCCTGTTTTTTTTATTTTGTTTTGTGTGCTTTGTACATTGATATTGAAGCATATTTATTGAAATGTATTATTCCTGGAAAAAAAAAACCCGTGATAGGTCTAATGGCCTTTGTTTTTTTCCCCACATTTTGAATCTTGTAAACTGCTTCCTCTTCTTCTTATTGATGTTTTTCTCAAATGTATATATTTTTATTGTATATTTTACATTGTATTCTGTATTTACATTGTTTTTATTCAGATGTGGAAATACACTTGAAACTTGAATAATCAACTGCAAGTACACAATAATATTCTATGGATTTTGAAAGGGTTTGCACCTTGCACGTTTTCTATAGCAAGTTGTTTTAGGTGCCAACAGCATGATTACGCATCTTTGCATTGCTTTTGTTTGTGTCCGTATGTGTCCCAATATAGAAATCATTCTAAGAAGACTTCTCTTTTTTAAACAAAATTTTATGGGTTTGATGGTCCAATTGCATAAACAATGGGCCGTATGCATAAAAACAAGCAATTGCTTGTGCTAGCCTTTTGCTTGAATCGGTATGCATAAAAACAAGCAATTGCTTGCAAGCAAAAGCATTTGCTTACAAGCACAAGCAATTGCTTACTGCTCGTAAGCAATTGCTTACCAAACAAGCAATTGCTTAAAACCGTATGCATAAAACGAACCTTTTACTTGTCTTGATAAGCAATTGCTTGCGTTTTTTCAAGCACATCCAGACCAGCTTGAGCTCTTGCTTACTCAGGGCATTCGCGTTTAAGGATCAAATTTTCGTACCGTTTCAGGATGATTTCAAGCTCCATATTCCAGAGGTTATGTTGTGATCAAATTCCTGTTATTTTAGACTTTTTACGGCAATCTTTGTCCATCGATCTGCACAGAAACCCCCCTGATGCTCCGCGCTGTTTCCCCCCTATTTGCGTATTAAAAATACTGCTGCCAGGTCGGGCACGAAGCGTTGTTGCCCTGCAGTGCGATGTTCGCACAACCGTAACGATCCTTTGTCCAACACGTAAGCAATTGCTTAGGCAGTGCAAGCAAAAGGTTTCATCACAAGCAAAGGCTTGTGCATACGAATTTAAGCAATTGCTTGAACTTGATCTTTTGCTTGACAAGCTCTTGCTTGTGCTTAAAGCATTTGCTTATAAGCAATTGCTTGTTTTTATGCATACGGCCCAGTGTTATTCAAACGATTCAAGTACACAAATCAGCTGTTGCTATGTCGGACAAACCCCTGAAAAGCTTTTCAGCTTGCCATGAGCAGCCATTGATGATAGGCTACGCATGAACTGTGGCCATATTCATAACAGCCCGATAGCCTATCTGTCAGCTAGGCCTTATCTCCTTGCCAAAATGCCATTTTGGACGATAACTAGCGGGGAACTCAAACAATTCGCTTGGGTGATCACCTTTGTTTTCACAAACCAGTGCACAACACACACGTGCATAGATATGTCTTTAGTAATGTGTGTAGATTTTGCACGCTGTCTATGCCCTTACCATAGCGACCAATCCACGAGCGTCTAAGCCCTGAAATACAATAGCCATTTAAAATCTTCGCAGCGGGTTGCTAAATCGTAATTCAAGAAGCACTGCTAACCATACCGATAACAAGCTAACAACTCGGATGACATAATTTATTCATCATGGATGTCATGGTAACAGTTCCATCTGTCGCAAGTTTGTTTGACATTGCAACATCGCATAAATGCACAGTTATCTGACTTGTGAACTATCCCACTTTCTCCTGTTAGGGGCCGTCTACAAATTACACGTACACACAAGGGGGGCTTGGTACGAACAGTCACGTCACGTTCACGTTTACGTCACGTGAAGGTTTTGTACCTTTTGTGATACAGGTCACCCAAATCTACGAAGTGTTGGGTTACGTGACCCAACAGTTTGTAGATATACTATATGCAATTCATGAAAGCTCACGTAAATTGGCGCTTGCGAAAAACAAATTAATGTAAATTGTCGTTGAGAAGAGACTAATTCTCGGTAAATTTAATCGTGAACGAACCCGTCCTACCTATACTATAATATACAATTATAGGCGTACACGGGCCTGGGGGGTGGGGGATGGACACCCCATACCCCCATCCCCACCCCCTTACATAATTCAAGAAATGTCTTGGTCTCGGCCTCGAAATTTGTGACCGGTCCTGGTCTCGTCCTCGGCTGCGGTCATTTTCTACGGACACCCCCTACCCACACTCCCCCCGCTTACTTCAATTTGTCTGACGAAATATTCCCCCCCCCCCCTACACCCACCCCTTGAAAAAAATCCTGGGTACGCCACTGCCTACAAGTAGCTAGTTCGAATGTCAAATACATTAATTGATTTATTTAATATTGATTGGTTGGTGTGATTGTTTCATTATAATGATTGACTGATTAATTGATTGTTTATTAGATTAAATAACTGACTTATAGATTGACTCGATTCAATAACCATAAATAAACACTATTAATCAAATCATTGTTTTATTACTTTTAAACTCATTGATCACTGCTGCCAGTCACTCACTCACTCACTCACTCACTCACTCACTCACTCACTTTCACAGGCATGCACATACAACGCCGTTAAGGGCCAGTACGCGCAGACGTCGAGCACGGGAACTTCAGGCGTATGCGAACTGAATTGTCCGCTGCGTGTAGCAATTCAGCTGGAAATCAACATTTGCCAAAATCCACGCACGACACGTCTTTAGAAATACTCCAATAACAAGACAAATAATGCAAGTGGTATGGTTGTACATTACCTAAATGACAGAACTGCATATTATCGTCTCAGATTACTCTGAATTATGCACGTACATATTATAAACATAATGATTGAAAAGATTTGATAAGGGGATATCGGCATTTTCGTCGACATTTTTAAATCTCTTTGTGCGTGTATGTCTAGTCTTAGTAACAAGCGTTTGCAATTTAAAAAATCTTGATTAAACGCTCACGTCACGATTTGGTTAACGCGACACTTCGAGTTTTACCGGCATGGAAAACGACAAATTGTTGGGTCACTTTACCCTACACTTCGTAGATTTGGGTGACCTGTTTCACAAAAGGTACAGAACCGTTCACGTGATGTGAACGTGAACGTGACGTGACTGTTCGTACCAAGCCCACAAGGGGGGAGGGGAGGGTTAAAGCAGGTGCGTATGCTGCATTCAACCACATGCAAAACAAGTACAAAAGTACGTACATATAGCCTAGAGGGGTTAATTTCTGACAAAAGGGTGTTGCTTACCTATTTTATAGATGGCCCCTTATGAAAGCATTTTATTGAGTTGTTTGTGTGCTATTTTTAAATTCAAGATGATCATGGTCGGCATGAGCTGAACCGGGCCAACCCGATGGGGGAGTCAAGGGGCAGCCAATGGGGTGTGGGAAGTATACCATAATTGTCTTAATAAGGATAAATGGGGATGTGGGGCGGGAATCACGCGGAAGCACATGTTATCATTACCATCCCCAATATAACAAAAACATACATCTCCCTCCTCAAAGGTACCATACCCCCTCCCATTTACCACATTATGACCAAGCTCCGCCACGCCTTTACTCATTATCATGACATGGGACACGATTATCATGATCAACATCAGCGACTGAACCAAAGTTGTACTTGTAGTTAGTTTTAGTTGCATGAAAACAGAATCTGATAGCACAGTCATCAAATCAAATCGTACTGCAGTTGTAAGTGAGCCAATATGTCAACAAAAAGACAAAGGAAGGCAAACTATTCTAATGATGAAACCTTGTTCCTAGCCGACAAGTATGAAGAGTTCCGAGATGTGCTCGATGCCAAGCACAAGGATGCAGAGACTAACAAGAGAAAGGGGGCTACTTGGGCGACAATTCTAAACCAACATCGCGCCAGATTTGTGGACGTGGATAGATCGTTGGATGATCTCAAAGGAAGGTTATGCAAACTCAAATCCGAATCAAGGGAGTGCATGTCCGCCATGAAAAGGTCACAAAAAATGACTGGAGGAGGGAAGCAAGTAAAAGGACCGAATCCGGCACAACAAAAAATCATTGACCTATGTGAAGATACCCCAAGCTTCAAAGGACTTACAGGAATTGCATCAGCAGTAGGGTCAAGCAAGACAGTGATCGTTTGTGATGAAGAAGGTCAGTGAATTGTTTATCGACGGAATCCATATTATTGTAAGATTATATTGACTCTATCGACCCTTCTTTTTATTGATTGGGGTATAGGAGTCCATACATATTTACATAGTATAAACATAACAATATCAGAACAATGATACAAATGTGATAATATGCGCAATGATACAAAAGAATTATGCTAAATATATACAATGATAAACATAATAATGATAATAAGAACAATGCAAAAACGTGATTATATGAACGAATATAAACGTGATAATATGGACAAATATACAGTCATATTTACAAATAAAAAATTATCAAATTCTGTACTAGCATAATTAAGAATTTCAAATGTCTTCTAATTGTGATTATAAATGTTTATTTTTCTTTGTATTCTAAAAGTTCTGTTTTTGTAATTGTAAGATATCAAAAGTAATTATGAGAGAATCGCCTTGCATTATACCTCCTTTGTTATATTTGATGTATTTTACCTGTTGTATTGCTGTTATGCATTGTTTTTATTATGTATAATTTCTCTTTATATGTTTTTTTAATTCAAGTGAAAATGAAATGAATTTGAATTCAATCTCGATTTGAAGGTGATTATAACATCAATTGTCAGGGGTAATTGTGTGTAACGCAGTCCCCTTATCCGATACTCGATCGGTTGAATATATTGCTCTACAGGGTGACCCCAAAAAACGGAACGGGGCACTTCCCAAAATAGAGTATAACAAAATTATTATGTCCATTGGATAATGGTCTCTTTTCCAATAAGAGACGGAACCAAGAATATTTTGGTCGTGTAATTTGTTTTAGGGCGCGGTGAGTGACATCATGTCAGGTTCCGATTTTTAAATTTTTTCCTAAAGTGTGACTCTAAAGCCCGCCGCACACTATACGATTTTGCCACGATTCACCGGTCGTAAGGCCTTACGACTGGAAGTGTGACGTCACATACCTGCTCTACCCAGCTCTTACGACTGATCGTAGAGCCAGTCGCAAGGATTCGACATGTTGAATTATTACGACCAGTCGTAGCACTTTCAGCCAATCACAGAACAGTATTCAGAAGTTGATTGATATGACGCAATGCATGTAGATTGTACATAGACGAAAATATGCAAGATGGCTACGTTTTGGACGCAAGAAATGGATGAGAGACTGGTGGAATTATGGAAACAGTATAGCTCCTTCTTCGCTGTCAGTTATCCCTTTTTATCTGCATAGCAACAGGAATGTCCAGAAATAACCATGCAGTTGACGGGAGGATTGCTGGAATTTTCAGGTAAATATTGCTTGATTTGCATAAAGAACGGATTTCATATTATCACTGATGCACTGACATATCGCACGCAGCGGTAAACTGTGTTTGTTTACTAATTGACCTATGCCAGAGCTCTGGGGGACTATTCGACAGTTCACCGTAGCCACAACTGGGCTAAGTAAATTAAAGTCCAAAACAACTAGTCTTTATATTCCGCTACCGGTAGACGTTCGGATATAAACACGCTGGCATAATCGTGTATTAGGCCCCACCACTGCTATACTGTATACATAACCTAACCATAACCCTAACTAAACCCTAACCTAAACCCTAACCCTAACCCTAATTTGGTGGCTATAGGTCAGATCAATGGCTATAGGTCAGATTAATGGCTATAGGTCAGATTTAGTGGCTATAGGTCAGATTTAGTGGCTATAAGTTGGCCACATAAGTGTATACAGTATAGCAGTGGTGGGGCCTAATACACGATATTGCCAACACGCTAATTAAAAAGTCCAATATAAAAGAAAATCCCACGTATAGTTGTTTAAACTGCTTTTAGAAGGGATTTTGGGGATGTTCAAATTTAGCCATGTCTCTTGTCAGTTTACAACCCCCAGACTCAGAGCCCAAACAGAAGACTAAAGACTTAAAAGTCGACTGTCCTGTATTGGGCTTGGTCCTGCCCCGGCCCTGGACTGGTCCTACTAGTTCTTAGTCTTACTAACTCTTACAGTAAGACTTAGACTAGTCTTACTTATTATAGTTAGACTGTATTTAGAATAATGATATTAGAGAAGTACTTCATAAAAAGTACTACCCTAAATTATCTAAAGACAGTCTAACTAAGTTGTAAGTAAGTCTATATACCAATCACAAACTGTATAAAATGAGTCAAGTAGAAACAGAACTATGTACGTTTTGTCAGACCGCTGTTGAAACCCCTGTACATATTTTTTGTGATTGTAAACAAGTTGAAGATTTAAGGCAAGCTTTTGTTGATAAATTTGGTCTTAGACTGTGTGTTACATTTGAAGATTTGACCAAAAAAAGAATAATGTTTGGTTTCATAACAGATTGGAAAGGACCACACAGGCAATTGATAAACCATTTGATTATTCTATTTAAGAGATACATTTATATACAGAGATGCAAGAAATTAGAAGTGAGTTTAGGTGGTCTCATAGCATTTATATGTAGTGTTAGACATACAGAATTAGTAATTGCAAAAAGGAACATATTCATTACACTTACAGAAAATGGTCTCCTGTTGAGAATGTGCTCTGAAATATTTGGAATCTGTTTTATGTAAGCCACCAGTATCGATGCAGTTTTACAGTTGCAAGAGGTTTTTTATTGTTGTTTGTTTTGTTTGTTTGTTTTCTGTAATTGCCATTTTAATTCATATGTGATTACTGTTTTTGTAATGTTACAATTTATGAAAATCAATAAAAATTTTGAAAGAAAAAAAAGAAAGTTGTAAGTAAGACTAAGGCTAACTAAAACCTTAGTCTAGAGTTTGTAAGACTAAGCAGACTAAATACTACTAGTACTAGTAGTACTAAATATTATGATTACACTAGTCTAGCTCTAACGACTAGACTAGCAGTAACAGGCCAATATCTTATATTCTTAGGCTGTGACCTTTCCCTTGGGATAATTAATACAATTAATATATTCACTATCGACTATCACCAATGTTCACCAATGACATCGTCCTAGTATAAGCATACCATAGGCTAGGCCTAGCTCTAGCCTAACCCTAGCCAGTCATGGCCCAAATAGGATAGGGCTAGACCAGGGCTTCGCCAAAGCTTAGGCTGACATACTCGGGCTCAGCCATGGTACGCCATACCATAGATCACAGTAGTAACTACCGGTATAGTTGATGTTCATACTTCTTTATCACTCACGTAAAAAGGTGTAAATCAACGTTGATGAATGACGGATATTATAGACAGTGCATCTGTATGTGTGACTGCATATTAAATAGCATGTTACAGTATTCCAGAGAGTGCAAATGGAACATAGTATGATCAATTATAAATTTCGAAGAAGTAATGTACTATCTTGAAGTACATGATTAATTAGTTTACAGCAATTAAGTGCAGTACAAATTAAAATAATTTATATTTTTAACTGACATGTAATTGCTAACCGAAGTGCAATTTGTTAAAAAAACACAGCTAACTGTAATTGTACAGCTAATTGTAGAATGTAGTATAATCTAAAAATATATTTTTTTCTTAGTACATATAGGGTGCTTCAGAAAATACTGAGTGTAAAATTACACAAAACCTCTCAGAAGGTGAGAATGGATTCGCCCTATACATGTATATTTTACTTGTAAACTTGCTTTTGTTTATTGCGATTCTTTTCACTCTTTTTTATGACAGGAAAGGAAAATCAGGATGAGAATGGCCTCTTTGAGATCCTGGCAAAGTGGTGCTCCAGCAACATTGTGAACACTGAGGCAGAACTGGTTCATCAACAGATTGTCGTTCTTGGAGCCTAGTGTACAGGCCAGAACATTAAATTATAGTCTGAAGGTACTTTATTAAATTGAACATCTGTAAACTTATTAATTTCATCCTAATAATATGAGAAATACAGCACTTTTTACATTTAACTACGATGTTCTATTGATTCAAGAAATTATACTATTTTGAAACTTGACTGCAATTTTCAAAACAAATAATAACATAAATGGTGGAATGTAATGCTCAGTGGTGTAGCGACGGGAGTACCGGGGAGGGGGGGGGGGGGTGCACTTCCCCCCCCCCCCCCCCCCCCCCCCCCACTAATTTGGAAAAGGGGACATTACAAAATAATATGGTGTGCCCCACCCCTCCCCTCACCCACCCACCGCTTAACAATCTGACCACGCTACGCTACTTGGTAAGGCTGGTAGGCAACATTTGCACATGCTTCGTCTAGGGCACCAATGCAGTATGGAAAGTTCCAGTGTTTTTCAAATGCAACTCCTTATCATACTTGTTTTGTATTTAATTTGGTCCAGAATTATAGGACATATTTTTAAAATCTTGTTCTCCTATTTCATTTTACAGATGCCTGAACAAACAGAGAGTCCAGCCACTCCAGGGACCCAGGAGATATCTGGATCTGAAGCGGTTCAGGAACCTGGACCGTCCCATGAAGAGCCATCATATAGCCAAATGATGTTATAAAGATATTTAAAAACAAGTAATGATAAGGATGTTTATTTGATTGGACCTTTATATAAAAAAATAAATAAACAGGGCCCAGCATTGCCTACTTTATTTGAGATCTTAAATGGGAAACGCAATAACTTTAGCTTGCTGTTACTGATAAGTGCAAGATTCCTGGCACTTTTGGTATTACTTTTGGTATTAGTAATAATGGCAGTAATTAATATTTTTCTAACCACTGTCAACTGTCTGACCACTGGTGGCCGGTTATGTAACGTATGTTATTTAATATGCTGCTATGTGAAAATAAACACAGATTATTTTCATGATAAGTGAAGCGAAACAAACAACTTGAAGTGACTGGAATTATGCCCGAATCACTTACACTTTTGTTAGGAATAAACTCGATCATTACTTGGTCATAATTATGACATTAATTTATCATGGAATTTCACACAAGACTATAGAAATATAGATTCTGTCAAGTTTTCTTTATTTTTTAAGCCATTTGTTTTTAGCCATTCAAGATCAAAACATTCAATATGGTCCTGTTGACAGTATTTTGTGTATCGTACCTGGAGAGGTTTCAAGATTTTGTTTTATCTATTTATGTTCTAAATGGTTTCTATATAGAAAATTCATTGAGGTTGCCACTTTGGTAACCATGGGCAATCTTTTGTTTACAAGCATTAGAAGGATTATTAGCTTATTTGCATAGTTCTGAAAAAAGAGTAATTTTTTTTTTGTCTATGAATAATATAACATTGATCAAAACATATATTTCAAAGTTATTGGAGCAGTGCTCATTTGCATGTGCCATAATTATATACACCTCAAAATCTGAGATGGCTGCCCATAATTCGCATATTTATGAATATGATTGATCTCCATTGCTACAACCTCTAATACGCTATAATTCCGTGTTATTATTTTTCAATCATGTTCTAAATATTTGTTATATATTTCAGAATAGTTGCCACCTTGGCAACCTCTTGCAATGCCGCATATCAACTAAAAACAGAATTATACCGGACTAATCACAGATTAACTCAAAATACTCATACTGATACCTAATAATTACAGACGGGAAAACGTTTACGGGGGGGGGGGGGGTTCACAAAGATCCTAAGCTGAACTTAAGTCTAAGTACGTAGAGATATTAGTTTCTTTTAATTCTTGATTCAAATCAATAATATTTATATTACCAAGGAGATTTCATCTTCTTGATGCAACATTTATGAACATTCTGAATTGATTTTTGTTTGTATAATTGTATTCCGATATTCCGAGGATATGGATGGCTTTCCATAATAGTCAAGTCCAACTTAAAGATAAGGTCAACTTACGATCTTTGTGAAACAACCCCCACCCCCTGCTCTCTTTATCACATGCCATTTTATTTGCTGAAGACTGATGCATTTGATATTACATGCAAATGAATTACTACATGAAAGATCTTAGTCTGATTTACTTCGTATACTACCCCCTTCCCTTACATTAATAATACGAGTCATTTGCATATAAATTGAGGTATGTGATAGAAACATTAAACGCTTATTTATCAAACTACTTTAAAATGTGATTCCCGATGTAGGAGTATTTTTACTTTGAACATGATGTATAATATTTATCTTGCACTTGAGTTTCTCCTAACAGTACCCCTCCCCTGTTGAAGGATCAGATATATTATAAAAGACGGACAAAAGAGTGTATCTTGTTATATTTAAATGTGAATCCATGAGTGCTTCATTGGTGGTCAATATGAATGCATGCAAACGAAAGTGTTATATTAGCAATATTGCGAGCAATAAAACTTAAATACTGAAATGACATACAAACTAATGTATACGTCGTTCTTCCTCTTCCTCTTCCTCTTCCTCTTCCTCTTCCTCTTCCTCTTCCTCTTCCTCTTCCTCCTCCTCTTCCTCCTCCTCCTCCTCCTCCTCCTCCTCCTCATCTTCCTCCTCCTCTTCCTCCTCCTCTTCCTCCTCCTCTTCCTCTTCCTCTTCCCTCCTCTTCCTCCTCCTCCTCCTCCTCCTCCTCATCTTCCTCCTCCTCTTCCTCCTCCTCTTCCTCCTCCTCTTCCTCTTCCTCTTCCTCTTCCTCTTCCTCCTCCTCTTCCTCCTCCTCCTCCTCCTCCTCCTCCTCATCTTCCTCCTCCTCTTCCTCCTCCTCTTCCTCCTCCTCTTCCTCCTCCTCTTCCTCCTCCTCTTTCTCCTCCTCTTCCTCCTCCTCTTCCTCCTCCTCTTCCTCCTCCTCTTTCTCCTCTTCCTCCTCTTCCTCCTCTTCCTCCTCTTCCTCCTCTTCCTCCTCTTCCTCCTCTTCCTCCTCTTCCTCCTCCTCCTCCTCCTCCTCCTCCTCCTCCTCCTCCTCCTCCTCCTCCTCCTCCTCCTCCTTCTTCTTCTTCATCTTATTGTTTTCTTTTTCTACCTCTATCCTGAGAGAGTGAAGTGTGTATGCACTGCGAAATGATTGCTGCTTGGACATTTTTAGATTTTGGCAGATGTTGATTCGGTATGTTTGAGGTGAATAGACCGCTTCTGTAATGTAGGCAAATAATATGCGTATGACGTCAGACAACCCGTTGGCAAGCTTAACAATAGTAACTAGGTCCGGCAAGCTCCAGCAAACTTAGCTTGCCGGACCTAGTTACTATTGTTAAGCTTGCCAGTCTTACGTCATCCGCATATCATTTGCATACATTACAGAAGCGGTTTATTCATATGCAATGCGTGATTTTGAATGGTTATTCGGAGAATAACATTACAGTATGTTTCAAGGAAGTGACGGGTGTTTTAATGACAGGCGTTAAGATAAACTAAAATTGAAGCCTCAAACACGATTGAGAGTGACTATATTTATAACATTTACACATTTTCTAAGATTTTAGAATGTTTAAATCCCGGGGGGGGGGGGGGTCTGTCCTCATAGAAAGGGGGGTATCATGCATGACCAAGGACTTGCCAAAAGCACCCTAAACGAGTATTTGCGTGGTGCAAAAAATACACTCTAAGTAAGTATGATTATCGGTAAGTTGATACCCTAAGCAAGTAATCCCTTTTTTGTAAACCCCTAAGCAAGTAATGTTGATACCCTAAGCAAGTAATCAATTTTTTGTAAACCCCTAAGCATGGTTATAACTATATTTGATACCCTGAGCAAGTAATCTTTTTTTGTAAACCCCTAATAAAAGCAAGTTATAATTATTGTTGATACCCTAAGCAAGTAAGATGAGTTTTTGAGACCCTAAATGAGTAATTCATATTATTGAGACCCTAAACGAGTAATTCATCAGCCTAAAAAAGATACCCTTTTTCCTGATTTTGGGTGATTTTGAGACCCTAAACGAGATACTCGAGTATCTCGCCTGGTCGTAAAAATAACCACCCTAATTACTCGTTTTCTTGGTCACGCATGATACCCCCCTTTCAATGAGGACAGACCCCCCGGGGTTTAAATCGATATTACTACACGATCGATCATGATAGAGATCGATTACCGTATATAGGTAAGCATAATTTTAGATATATGTTAATAATTTAATACATGTAAAATTCAGAAAAAAAATAATTACCGTGGTTAAAAGAAAATTATATTTGCCATACATTCATTTTGGAGAATGCAATTGAGTAGGTATCTTGTATAAATACAACATTACCCTTGCATGCCGTTTATAAGATACTGTAGTATTCTTTAAGTAACTTTGTTTGAATTTTTATGTCAGAAAACATGTTTCGTATTTACTTGTTACGAGCGATCATATGTTTACTGTGTTTTCTGCAACTGGATATGTTTTATCTCAGTACCAGGTCATCAAAGTGCGCATGCGCCAATCGCAGGAGGAAAATCGTGCAGTGTGCGGTCCCCAGTCGTACGACTGGTCTTACGACTGGGCTAGTCGTAGAGTCGTACGACCGGTCGGATCGTACAGTGTGCGGCGGGCTTAACACTGCAGTTGTATATCAAATTAATGATTTGCTTTTCTTTTTCTGTTAATATTTTGTGTATTTTATTTGTTTTACAGACGATGACGACGTCGTCGATCTACCCGTAGAAGAGAAAGTGACTGACACGCCGTCTACATCAAAGTCGGCCTCGTGTTTACCTAATTCACGTAGTAAGAAGACGCAGCAGAAGAGCTTCGACGGTCTTGTTGACATTGAAGTTGAAAATGCCGTGCTTAAGCAAGAGAACTTGCGTTTGAAGCAACAGAAACTCAAACTGCAGATTGATGTTCTAAACATCCTCAAAGTTAAGCTGGTAGGGCAGTAATCTATGTCCGAAATGAAGCCATGGATGTTGATATATATTTTTGTTTGTCTTTAATTTATTATCCGATTTTTAAGTGTAACATATGAAAAGTAATTGTGAGAGAATCGCCTTGTTTTGATTACGGCGTCGCAGAAAAGTATGATATATTTGATACAAAATTTGACGCAATATGTTGTTTGAATATCTAGATCATTATTGCTTTTGGCCTTGAGAAGGGATCGTAAAAAGTAAACCCGTTTTCATTTACCGTTGTTGGTGTTGTTGTTTTAAATGTTTTTTTAGTTGTGGGGGGGGGAGTACAAAATGTATACCGTGTTAATGTTATCATACTTTTGCGTGTAGTGCATTTATTTAGTAGTTTTGTTTGGCCTTTTTCAACATTTACGCCAAAATAACCATTCCAAACCCTGCCGGAAATAACATGCTGTGTTTAAGAGTGTGTTCCACAATCTTAATTCTAACGGTTTCCCAGTGTGAAATACAACTCACACTGTGAACGCACTGTGAGGAGTAAAAGACTGCACGCTTTCATAAATGAAGTGTCTCAAAAGTGCGTTTACACTGTCTATATCTTTTAATTTCACAGTGTGAATTGCCTTTCAGATCGTGAAAACGAATGAAATTCCGTTAAACACACTGAGTTTCCACTGGATGAGTATGTTCTTTCCCGCATGGAATATTTGCCTTTTTGAAATTAATGTCAGCTGCAACAAGCAGTACTAAGACTGTATATTATATACGTTTTCTAAGATGAACAAACAATTGGCACCTTTGTTTTATTTCTGACACATATGATGCTAATAAATGTAAATTGTTATTCGTCGTACTTACCATCGCATGTCTCATGTGATTTTTTCATTTAGTGAGTTCTGGGCCCGCTTCGAAAAGACTTTCAACAATCTTGTACAGTTGCAATAAATGCCAACCAAACAATTAGCCATTATCAGATTTTGGCATTTATTCACATAAACTGACTGCAAATAATGGTAACTTTACAAAGATTGAGAACTTTGCTTGTTATCGTTTGATGGTGTTAATTGTGCATCTGATACATGCATGCAGTGGCGAAGATATGGCTTGAGAAGTGTGTGTGTGAGTGTGTGTGTGTGTGTGTGTGTGTGTGTATGTGTGTGTGCGTGTGTGTGTGTGTGTGTGTGTGTGTGTGTGTGTGTGTGTGTGTGTGTGCGTGTGTGCGTGTGTGTGTGTGTGTGTGTGTGTGTGTGTGTGTGTGTGTGTGTGTGTGTGTGTGTGTGTGTGTGTGTGTGTGTGCGTGTGTGCGCGCATGTGTATGTGTGTGTATGGGGGTGTAAATGAGGGAGAGGAGGTACGGGATAGACGGGGTCAATGGCGTACCCAATATTTGTTCAGGGGGGGGGGGGATAACCCCTCGAGAGGATATTTTGTTGTCAAAAATTATCGAGGATGAGGTGTGGGTGAATAATTTTCTAGGGTGGTGGTCGTTGAGGATTTTTCGAAGGGGGGGGGGGGGGGGGGGGTGGGGGGTCAGTCAATGCATCAGGTAGTGGGCTTTACATTTATATGAGGAGGTACGGGATTGTCACCACGGCTGCAATAAAAGGAGACCCGGAGCTCAAAGACTTTTACCCAACATTCAAGTAGTCGAAATAAAGAACAAATAACAAAGAATAAAAAAGAATAAGAAAGAATAAGAAAGAATACGAGAGAGAAAAAAAGAATAAGAACAAATAAGAATTAATAAGTACAAATAAGAACAAATGAGAAAGAATAAGAAAAATAAGAAATAATAAGAAAGAATAAGAAAGAATAAGAAAGAATAAGAAAGAATAAAAAAGAATAAGAACAAATAAGAAGTAATAGGAAAGAACAAATAAGAAGTAATAGGAAAGAATAAAAAAGAATAAAGAAGAAAAGAATAAGAAAGAATAAGAAAGAATAAGAAAGAATTACAAAGAATAAGAACAAATAAGAACAAATCAAAACAAATAAGAAGGAATAAGAAAGAATCAGAAAGAATAAGAAAGAATAAAAAAGAATAAGAACAAATAAGAAGTAATAGGAAAGAATAAAAAAGAATAAAGAAGAAAAGAATAAGAAAGAATAAGAAAGAATTACAAAGAATAAGAAAGAATGACAAAAATTAGAACAAATAAGAATTAATAAGTTCAAATAAGAACAAATAAGAAAGAATAAGAACGAATAAGAACGAATAAGAACGAAAAAGAAAGAATAAGAAAAAATAAGAAAGAATAAGAAAGAATAAGAAAGAATAAGAAAGAATAAGAACAAATAAGAACAAATCAAAACAAATAAGAACAAATCAAAACAAATAAGAAGGAATAAGAAAGAATCAGAAAGAATAAGAAAGAATAAGGAGGAATAAGAACAAATCAGAACAAATAGGAAAGAATAAGAAAGAAAGAATGAAAGAAAGAAAGAAAGAAAGAAAGAAATAAAGAAAGAAAGAAAGAAAGAAAGAAAGAAAGAAAGAAAGAAAGAAAGAAAGAAAGAAAGAAAGAAAGACAAACAAAAGGAAAATCACTTTGTGTAAATGTTTGTGTTAAATCTATTTTGTATTTTAATTACTTTTGGGCTAAGTAATTCAACTGTGACCAGGATCAGAGGGTTTCAATATTTAGTTTTGGTTATAATCATATTTGTGTTCGTTGAATCCATAACATGTTTTGGGGTGTATTGACTTGAAAAGTTAGATATTTGGGAATATACTTTATCACTGCAAATTACCTTTAGATGTTTAATTAATATTTGTTTAAATGATTGTTATGGTTTAATTCGGTGTATAAGTTTTATTAATTTTAGTGTCAGGTAGATGTAAATGGTCAGCTGGATTTATTTTAGTGATAGTTGTGCCGTTCTAACAGGTGCTGCTTTGTCGGAATAGTTATGTTACTTTTATTTTTAATGAAATTATTGATGAATATTTTTTTTTTTTTTTGCCTGTGCAAGTTGGATGTGATTAAGTAATTATTATTGCTGGATTAGAAACGTGTATATTATTTACTCGCGGAGATTAGAATGGCGTTGAAATGGTTTATTTTATGCAAGTGCCGGTACCATAGGGAATAACTATATTTATTTCAATTCATATTTGTGTTGAGTAAAAGGTTGACCAAAAATATAGGTGTGGTGCCACGCTCTATTTGACTGTAACGGAGTAATACTCCGATAGTGAAGTTGTAAGTGTTATCCTTAAAACCTGTTCGCAATCAGCATTGCTCGTCTTCGTGGTCCGTCTATGTGACCATCGTATGCTTCATGCTGTGGTTGCTCCATGCCTGGAGCAATGTCCTCTCCCACATGCTCGTGTCTCTCGACAGCAATGTTGTGTAACACTGCTGTTGCACCTATGACCCTACAGGTGGCGTTTGTGTCGCGCAACCTACTTTGAAGATGGAGAAGATGGAATCTTCGCTTCCATCTTCCGATGGTCTGCTCTACCAGAACCCTTGTTCGCTTGTGAGCCGCGTTATAGCGGCGTTCTTGATCTGTTTGAGCGTGTAGTAGCGGTGTCATCAGACAATTGCGGCATGGATACCCACTATCCCCTAGGATGCAACCCTGCCCCATTCTACCTTCCATGTGGTCCCACACGTCACTGTTCCTAAGAACCCTACTGTCATGGGATGATCCAGGCCATTGAGCGGATATGTGTGTGAATCTTCCCTTGTGGTCGCATACCACCTGAACATTAAGCGAATGGTATCCCTTTATGTTGACGTAGTCCGCCTCATCTTCGTGAGGGGCCTCTATCCAGACATGTGTCCCGTCGACACAACCTATCACCCCCGGAAAATTCGCCATTGCAAAAAATCCATCCTTTATCCGATCAGAGGTGTTCACGTCTGGGAATTTGACATAGTTGTCAATTTGTCGACACAAGGCATCAGTTACCCTATGGATAACTCCGCAAGCTGTGGGTTGGGATACTTGGATGGGGTCCCCTACTATCATGTGAAAAGTACCTGACGCATAGTACTGCAGGACAATGAGCACCTGCTGGTAAGGTAGGAGCGCGGAGTTCCTCCTTGTGGCATGTTCAATATCTGGAGTTAAGATATTTGTGATCTCCATAATACTTTCACGCGAAAACCTATATCGCTGCCTTAATTCGTTAATATCAAACACTTCTAATGGGTTTCGCCTATCCCGGAAAACGCGCTCCCTGCGCATAGCACGCCTTATTTCCTCTAACTCTACTATCCTCCGTGCCATGTTCAATTCACGATTGCGCTTCTCGTAGTGATAAAAACCGGGCAGATTATTACCTGCTAGCAATTTAGAGGTACATCGGAGTACCTCTAAATATTTGGTCCAGTTTCGCTAAAGATTTGTCCTATCTGGCTTTGGTGAATAAGAAAAATTTAGCTGGGTGGTAAGTCGTCATTCAACTTCACGCCTTTGTTGTAAGTCCAACAAAGCTCTATACAGAAGGTCCCACATGAATAGATTTCAATGCATTTAGTCGGCACCGCAGATCTATTGTTGTAATTGTTCGCATTTCGACTAACAATGTCGTGGAATACCAAATGCTTGTGGAATTAAGACAGATGGGTTGTCATGCTACGCCAGGCCTTAACTACGATAGCGAATTTAGCCTAATGGCCTTTTGTGAATACCATTTAAGCCTAGCGGACATCGAAATCGTAATTTGATCAACC
This sequence comes from Echinarachnius parma, assembly GCA_037951105.1. Lineage (NCBI taxonomy): Eukaryota > Metazoa > Echinodermata > Echinoidea > Clypeasteroida > Echinarachniidae > Echinarachnius > Echinarachnius parma. The sequence continues at coordinate 66,322 of JBAMJV010011068.1, read as the reverse complement.
AACTAGCTTATCGGGGTTTTATGAATATGGCCACTGGTCTTTAGAGCATCGAAATAATGACATCGCATTAGCGTGCGATAGCTTATCAAGCAAATGGCCAATCATAGGGGCTGTAACGAAACTATGTGTGAATTCGAAATATTTTCATAGTACTTTATGTCCAATTTCTCTATTTTTAAAATCCCTTCGTGCATAATGAGCTTATATTTAACAAAAGGAAACATAGAGTAGTGATGGAAATCAACATTTTGCATTAAAACACGAAATGCATATTTTGTCTCTCTGAGAGTGGATTATTTCTCTCGGACCCTGTAATTGGCGGACGGCCTTGCTGTGGCCGTAGTTGTCATTGATATACATTTTCAGACCCATTTGAATAATATCAAGTTAATATAAATTGACAGTTGCAACATTTTCATTATAAAACCATAAACATATTAACTCATTATGTTGCACGACAATTCTGATGTTTGCATAGAGTTTATGAATGGTATATTTATAGAGGATCGCAGAAAACCATGTGTGCTGTAGGACCGTGGTATAGGAACAAGACTAAGAATGGTGGGATTGTGCACTTAAAAATTCACCTAACTAGGTACATACAATGGTGCAATGTTACTCCTTTGCCGAGTCTGCACCTCTCGCCGTTACTTTGCACCTTATTTCAACTTTTTTTTCTTCTTAGTGTGTATTTATTATCTTTGTTTGATTCTCGCTTGGTAGCTTATCAAGCAAATGACCAATCAGAGGGGTTGTAACACATCTACGCTTGAAGGAGAACTATTTTCATATTACGTTATTTCCAATTTCTCTGTTTTTCCAATCCCTTCATGTATAATAAGCTATTATTTCACACAAGAAGTCATAAAGCAGTGATGTAATACAACAATTTTGTTTTTAAACACAAATACGTTTGTTTTCTCTCTGTGAGTGAATTGTTTGTCTCGGACCCTGTAATTGGTTGATAGCCTTGCTGTGGTAGTAGGATTATGGTATAGGAACAAGTCTAAGAAAGGTGCGACTTTGCACTTTTGCAAAAATTCACCTTAATAGGTGCATAATATGGTGCAAAATTAATCCTTTGCCGAGTCTGCACCCTTTTCCGTTACTTTGCACCATTTATCAACCTTTTTTTTCTTACTGTGTGTATAGAAATCGTACTTTTCTGTATTAACCCCTTGACTACGGGAACCGGGTGGGTTGTGTACAAAGTATATGGGGATTTCACAAACTCAAAGGGAACGGGTTAATACCGTACTTGGACCGTATTTTATTAATGCAAGAGCTGGTTGTTATATGTAATTGTATGAAGTGTCCGAGGAACATCCTAGGCTTATAATTGGTCCAATCACTTATCTAAATTTTGTTTTCGTGGTGTCATACTATTAGGCATAGTGTTCAATAAGTTCATCTCGTAAGTCTTTGCGATTCTGTTCGTCACTTAGAAGAGCGATTCTCTCGTCCATGAACGCTGCAAGATGAAGGAATCTATCACCTAGAACAACCTCATCTCGTGAGATAGCGATCTGAAGAAAAAAGGTAAGGAAACAGAGTTATTTAGCACATTTATTTTAGCTTTAAAATGCAGCAGAGCATATATGCATTAGCTATAATTAGTGTCATGCATCATAGTAAATTTCACCATTCATTTGCAAATGTCGGACATCACTGTATTAATAAAGAGACGTTCATGCACATTGGCTAACTATTTCAAACGGTTAAAAAAATACTTTCAAATATACAGGATTCATTATTTACTTTCATATTGATTTAATCATAGTGATATATTATCATTATGATTAAATCAATTTTTGCGAATTAATGTCCAACACCCTCAACTTTCATTTAAATGCATTTATTTGGTAGCTGTTTAAATATAACTGAGTACTGGTCGAAGGGTTCTTTGTAAAACTGCAACAACAAAAATACAGCCTAGCAGAATAAATATTGTAAACAAATGTTTAAAGCTCTACAGACAAGAAAACTACCTCAAAATTGTGTTTGACTGTATCTAAGGTAGATTTTCATGAAGATTACTAATACAAACATATTTTCCTCGTGGGAAAACCCGGTAAAATAAAACAAAATCACCTTGTAAATTCACTCTATATAGGAACCCCCGTAAAGAAATTGAGTCCGGGCGAAGAAAATAGCGTCATCTTTGTGACGTCACTTTGGGACAATCGCAGTATAGCTTGGTACTCTATTGTCAGAGACGTACACGCTGAGTGCATCTACTCACGTTGACAAAGAGGTATTATTTCGATTTGTTTCAATATTTGCAAACATTTGTTTAAGTTTATATCATGGAGGATCCACACTCAGATGTGTTGCTGTATCCTGCTACAATGCATTTCTTAGGCATTTTCAGTTAAGCCTCAATTTCCATCAAATACGAGTTCGTTTAACTAGCAAGTCAAAGGCTCTACATGTAAACCATGCACGTTTGTACTTAAACTGGTACTCCGTGTTGTGGTCCCCATGTGACGTCATGACCCGATGAGCACGTACACACACGCGCGCTCCGGAGTATGGAACGCCTATGCGAAAAAGTTGCATGAAATTTACCTTTTTTCTTTGAAAAAAGAGTGTGGTATATCAATATAGGCACATATTTAAAGCTATACCTGAATCAAAGCTGGGATTTCACTGTACCTTTAAGTTCATATTGATTTAATCATAGTGATATTGCGAATATAAGGTAATCACGCCATCCCTTATGGATTTATATTCAACAAACGTTGTTTGTTTCAACATGTATGCGCTCTTGCACGAGTGGCGGATCTGGGGGGGGGGGGGGGGTTAGGGGGTTTAACCCCCCCCCCCCCCCCCCCCCCCTTGGACTGCTAAGTGAAAATGTGATGTGCATAGAAAAACGCCATCATGTGTCCAGACCCACACAGTATCCGCATCGTCATTGGGTCAAACCCCCCCCCCCCCCCCCTCTTAGCAACAAGCTAGATCCGCCCCTGTTGCATGAATATACATTAAATTTCCCATACAAATTCTGAATATAAAGCAACTAAAATCGGGACATTTAGTCACAAGACTGTTACCATTTTCAGGGCTAACTCTCGAATTTTTACTCAGAGCTCTAGAGGTTCTCATTTACCATGTTGTATTACCAACATAAACTTGATCGCTGCTTTGTGTTTTCCGAATTTTCTTTCGATAATGAATATATGGATGATTGAAGCGTTTAGATTTGAAAATCGAACTAGGAGACTTTTAACTTTCTACAGTGTTAATGCAATTAGTTAGCAAATATCACTTTGCATTTCACTGATGACCTTAAACATACTAGATCACAGAAATAAAGAAATTATCAGGCCTTTTTTTATTTTGAGTCAATAACGTTAATAAACCCCTTTAAAAATGATGATGCATATTCTACTTTAAATCATGATAAAGGAAGATTAAATTAAGTCACGCACGGCCACTTTGATCAATAATTTAGCAGGTGATACGTCGTCTACGTTATATTGAATAATGCCCACTTCAGCGCTTTTTTCAGCACGTGTAGGAGGGCCTTTGAATATGGTAAAATTGTATGATTTAGAAATTTGTTCACCAGTGTAAATTTAGTAGCTTCCAAAAGTTGTGAGGGGGGGGGGCAGAGGGAGGAGGGGATCCACTCACTTCTCTGACGCATGGATACTGGTTGAGTGACTGCATTTCAGATTCATGTAGCATTTTTTTCAAGATGCTTTCCGCCGCCTTACGACGGAATGACTTGAGAGTTTCTGAATCCATCAGGCTCATTGCTGCTGCTAATTGATTGACGTAAAATGGGTCCACTTTCCGAGGAAAAAAAACTTCTCCATCTGCTATTTCCTTTTCTTGACGAACGTGCGACTGTGAAAGAAGCAGCCCCTGAAATATAATAGTAAAGAGGTATACTCATGACGTAAACATTTTGTAATTATAGGATGTGAACACAGAACACTTAACACTCTGTGATCACAATGTGGCTCACTGTGAAGTACCGTTGCTCTAATTGTTTTAATTTTCATAACTGGAAGAGGAATGTGCATCTAATATCAACGTTATCATCTCCTTATTAAAAGTGATGAACCTCAGTTCCATGATCATCGCGCAAAAGTGGGAAATTAGCCTTCAAAATAGTGTAATCTAGTTGCAAAATGTACAGATTTCAGATTTTCAAGAAGAAAAAAACAAAAATATGCCGACGGATCTAGAATTTATATATTATTTACACAGAAAGATGTTCTGGTATACACCCCCACAGCATTTTCCGGGTGTTTGGACACCCCACAGCATTTTCCGGGTGTTTGGGTGCAGGCTTAAAGTCATACCTGTAAAGTGTCCAAATCCACGAAAATTACTTGGAGCTTCCTCGTTTCTCTTCTACCGTGTTGTTTAGCTTATGGTAAAAGAAGAATAAAATAGGGTTTGATTTTTTCAAATGTCCCTTTAGTATGAAGATAATTATCATTTAAATCTTTTATTTCAATGACGTTAATTAACGGCTTTGGTGACCTTTGACCTTATCGTGCCTGCTATATTGTGTCCGATCCCCGCCCGGCTATACAGTCATAGACGTACGTTCGTAGAGCCGTACGTGTACGATACGCGTACAGCTACAGCGCGCGAAGTACTGTGCATGTTTGCATTGTGTACTAAATACCACTAGCAAATTTGTTGAAGAAACCGTTTGAGAATCGACAAAGAGAATGCGGCCTGGGACGAGATCTAGAGGTTCATCAAGGAGAAAAAACAACAATTTGGTTGATAATTGAGATGCATGAGTAGCTGCAGGTGATCATGCACGGGGCACTCGCTCTCGGACTGATCGAGTTCTCAGCGCCGATCGAAGCCCCGGCCTCGGCCTCGGGCTAAGGTACGTAGATCACCCTCGCAAGTCAAGGGCCCAATTACAGAATCAGCAATTCAAGTTTGAGTGTAGATCGACAAATCTATCGCTTTCATGGTCTCTTTTTCACTGTGAAAATGACAATGATAATGTCAAAGAGGCCATGAAAGCAATAGATTTGTCGATCTAGTTATGTTGATATCTCTTTTGTTATGACTTATGATTATGAAATGATGGGCCTTCTCAAATTTGATATAGAATGGGTAATCCGTTTTTTGTGTTTTTTTTATCGATGCTCATTTTTGATGTATATGTTAGGTCTATGGTCTGGAATGCACTGTGTCTGTGTAGTACTCGGTCAAACTCAATTAAAAGACAAAAGTGAAATGTTGCAAAATAAAAAAATTATTGTCATTGTGAATTGTGGTGGTCAGGTGGTGCATTGGGTGGATTGATCCACCAATTTCAAATTTTTACTGGTCCGAGATGATACTTTAGCGGTCTTGACCTCGTAAAGTACGAAGAACCGTGGTCTCGGCCTCGAAAATTTCGAAAATTTTAAACCAATACTAAATCATACTCTCGGCTTCGGAAATGTTGTATGACTACGTCAAATGTCAAACTTTCTGTACCGGCCCGCCCATGTTGTTGCCGTACAAAGCCGCATAGCTCTGCTCCCTTGTGTGACCCACCTCACCACCACCCCCCCCCCCCCCCCCCCCCCCCCCTCCGCCTCCATGGAAAATTCCGGCTAATCTGCAAATCTCTTACTTCAGGACAAGTTTTTTTAATTAGATATTAGGCTTGGCAATCAAAATGTTGGGGAAAAAACCTTGGATGATCAGTTTTTTCTTTTTGTCTTACATAAGGAAATTGACTTTCCATACCAATTGCCATCATTAAGCAACTTTTTGATTTTTATCCTCATTTTATAGCATTGGATATGGCTGTTCTCTTCGACATTATACATAGAGGATTTCCGAGTACCGATAGAATGGACGTGCAATCTGCATGCTGACACGACTCACACGATTGGTGCTGGTGGGGACCCGATTGACTTATGGTTAAGGTAATTAATTGAGAACCTTTTCTTGGACTGTGGACAGAGATAAATGATAGATCTGTGTTCTGAAACTAGAATTTCATCTTCAAATTAGCAGGAAAAATCAATGAGTTTATTTTGGCATACCATTGTGTGTCAATTGCTATACTTGCACAAAGTGATCTCACTGGGATTCGAAACTGGGAAAACAACATAGATAAATGTCAGAGGAGGAAAGAATGTGCATTGAGCGCATATTTTGAAAACTTATCATGGGCTTGATTGTTATGTTATATAACAGAAAATCTCAATATACAAGGGCCGACATTACTGGACATGAGAAAAGATTCACAATGCATTGTAGAATTTGCATCAACATTCCCTTACACCATTTTCAGAATTATGAAATATTTTAGCATGATTTTATTTTGTATCTCTGCAAGATTTTCAGAATGTGGACCTTAGATTTATTATTTTGCTTATTAGAGACAAATGCATTAGGCATACTGTATACTGTATACCGATTGAAAAACAGATGAAAACTGCTACTGAAAAATTGACAATGGAAATAAAATTAGAGTCAATAATAGTGTAGCTTTCGATCCTAACAGCTGAATAACAAACTGAAGGGAACATAACAAATTTGGTCCATGTTGATAGAAATCATCCTCTTTTTACTACATGAATACATTTTTGTGGTTCATTTTGTACAATAAGTGCACATGACTTACACATTACTATTTATCTGATTGCATTCCTTTTTTCACAAATCTCACCCTCTCTATAGATTTCTTCAAGACCCATCAAGACTCTACACACCCACGACACCACACCACCCAGAACAAACAGACCAGGCAGCCAACACCCAAGTTCTAGCAGACCCTTCAGTCGCCATGCAGGAAGGGACCCACAACATCCATTAGCAAGGAACTAAGCTAGCAGGCTTTCATGTATGCGAAATCAAGAACTTCCTACAGTACCGTACGTTTGGGTTTAAATCTGCGACACACTTTGGTCAGAATTATGCCAGTTATTATGCAACCGTACGATACAGCTCTATGGTCAACCAATCAACACGCTTGTAGCGAGGTAAACATTCATCACATTGCTATCACGTGTAGTACATAGACAATTATTTGGCGTGTTAACAATACAAGCCAGCCATGCGTTGTCTATACATTGCTTCAAATCCTTCAATTTATTACAATGATATTGACATAGGATTGAAGTCTCAAATGTCTCTTTCGGCAGAAATTTACACTTTACCTGCATCACTTTAACCCTTTGAAGACGAACGGGGTTTTTCTGTGTGTACCCCCTGAGACGGAAAGAATTTAGGGGCTCACGAAAAAGCCACGGTTGCTATGAGAGGCGTGGCTTAGGTCCCATACATTGCATACTTTGCTTCCACTGAAGATAATGCGGTTTTAGTGGACTTCCGTCCCTTTCAATTTGAAATGAAGTAACTCGTACTCGTAATCTCTATTGATCGCACTTGTATTCAAGATTTTCAAAGCCACCGCCATGATAGCAAGCTTTCTTTTCTGTCCTTTTGTACATGTATTCTTTTGAGTAAACCGGTGCGGCGTACCCTGTACCGTGCACATCGCGTCTAGCTAGCTTTGCATAACAATACACATCGGCTGAGTGCCCGCCCCCTTTCTTGTGATTGGCCGAATTGAGTTCTCGTTACCAGGAGCGGAACATGTACAAAATATATCGACGATGTCATATTTATTACCATTTTACACTCAAAATAACTAATAATATGAAAATTAAATCTACAGATAGTCACATTTGATTCATAATCTCTGCATTTATTGCAATTTCATTCAAGAATTTTGTGTGAGAAAAGGTGAATTCGTCGGTTTAAAAACCGATGTTTATTTGCTCTCTGTGCACGAAATATTTCGGGTCTAGTCTGTGGCCATAGAACGCTATGCCCGAAATATTTCGGGACGCGTCGTCAGCGGAAAAGGGGCACCATAGTGGAGCAGATAGGTGTAACAATCGTGCAAATAGTCATACTAGCACCAAAATTGGCATGTACATTGCCTATAGATAATTTTTCAAGAAACAACATTGAGCCACGCAAAAATCTTACATGGCGGCCATTTTCCAAGATGTCCGCCAAAGAGCAACTTTTTGTCATAAAAATAGAAATAGTTGGTCATTTTCCATAATTTCAGAGTCGATTTCAAAGATTTATAACATGTAAAAACCAGATATGCTAAATACAGATCTATCCCGTGACTAAGGTACTGTAAAATCCAACATGGCGGCCATTTTCCAAGATGGCCGCCAAAAAACCCCTTTTTGTCATAAAAATAGAAATAGTTGGTAATTTTCAATGATTTTAGAGTCGATTTGAATGATTTATAATATGTAAAAACCAGATATGCTAAATACAGACCTATCTCGTGACAAAGATACTGTAAAATCCAACATGGCGGCCATTTTCCAAGATGGCCGCCAAAAAGCAACTTTTTGTCATAAAAATAGAAATAAACACAACAAAAAAAGTAACTCCCCCACTAAGCAAAATAGCGTAACTTTTTAACAAATTGGGTTTGAGCAACATAACTTGGCAGGAATGTTTCTAAAATGATTGGCTAACGTCTCTGTGAAAATTAATTTGATCCGCCATGCCATGCATGAGTGAGCCCACATTAAAGGAAAAATGTCACTTTTCAATAGTCACAATAGTCACAAGAGTCAAAAAGTGAAAATTCTGCCTTTGATGTGTGGTCACTCATCCATGACTCAACGGACCAATTTCATTTTCACACATAAGTTAGTCAATAAATGTAGGAACAATCCTGCCGAGTTATTTTGCTCAAAACCTTTTCGTTAAAAAGTTATGTTATTTGAATAAGGGGGACTTATTTTTGTGTTGAGTTTAAATGATCAGTATTGTTGGAATAAACTCAACAAAAAAAGTAAGTCTCCTCGTGATTAGAATAACATAACTTTTTAACAAAAATGTTTTGAGCAAAATAATTCGGCAGGATTGTTTCTACACTTATTAACTAACTTCTGTGTGAAAATGAAATTGGTCCATCGAGTCATGCATGAGTGAGCACACATCAAAGGAAAGATTGGCACTTTGTGTGCTCACTCATGCGTGACTCAATGGACCAACTTCATTTTCACTCAGTTAGTCACAAAGTATAGGAACAATCCTGCCGAGTTATTATGCTCAAAACAAGTTTGTCAAAAGGTGACGCCATTTTGATTAGGGGACTCACTTTTTTGTTGTGTTTATGAATCATGCACGCTTTTGTAATACACACAACAACAAAAGTAAGTCCCCTTAATCAAAATGGCGTTACTTTTTGACAAAAATGTTTTGAGCATAATAACTCGGCAGGATCGTTCCTACACTTTGTGACTAACTTCTGAGTGAAAATGAAGTTGGTCCATTGAGTCACGCATGAGTGAGCACACGAAGTGCCAATCTTTCCTTTGATATGTGCTCACTCATGCATGACTCGATGGACCAATTTCATTTTCACACATAAGTTAGTCAATAAGTGTAGGAGCAATCCTGCCGAGTTATTTTGATCAAAACATTTTTGTTAAAAAGTTATGTTATTCTAATCACGAGGAGACTTACTTTTTTGTTGAGTTTATTCCAACAATACTGATAAATTAAACTCGACACAAAAATAAGTCCCCCTTAATCAAATAACATAACTTTTTAACGAAATGGTTTTGAGCAAAATAACTCGGCAGGATTGTTCCTACATTTATCGACTAACTTATGTGTGAAAATGAAATTGGTCCGTCGAGTCATGGATGAGTGACCACACATCAAAGGCAGAATTTTCACTTTTTGACTCTTGAAAAGTGACATTTTTCCTTTAATGTGTGCTCACTCATGCATGGCATGGCGGATCATTTTCACAGAGACGTTAGCCAATCATCTTAGAAACATTCCTGCCAGGTTATGTTGCTCAAACTCAATTCGTTAAAAAGTTACGCCATTTTGCTTAGGGGTGGAGTTACTTTTTTGTTTGTGTTTAGTTGGTCATTTTCAATGATTTCAGAGTCGATTTCAATGATTTATACTACCATGTAAAAAACAGATATGCTAAAACAGATCTATCCCGTGACAAAGGTACTCTAAAATCCCGCCATTTTCCAAGATGGCCGCCAAAAAACCACTTTTTGTCATAAAAATAGAAATAGTTGGTAATTTTCAATGATTTTAGAGTCGATTTAAATGATTTATAATATCTAGAAACCAGATATGCTAAATACAGACCTATCTCGTGACAAAGGTACTGTAAAATCCAACATGGCGACCATTTTCCAAGATGGCCTGCCAAAAAGCAACTTTTTGTCATAAAAATATAAATAGTTGGTCATTTTCAATGATTTCAGGGTCGATTTCATTGATTTATAATATGTAAAAAACAGATATGCTAATACAGATCTATCCCGTGACAAAGGTACTGTAAAGTCCAACATGGCGGCTATTTTCCAAAATGGCGCCAAAAATAAACTTTGTGTCATAAAAATAGAAATAGTTGGTCATTTTGAATGATTTTAGAGTCGATTTCAATAATCTATAGTATGCACAAAAAAAAAAATGCTAAATACAGATCTATCCCGTGACAAAGGTACTGTAAAATCCAACATGGCGGCCATTCTTAAAGATGGCCGTCAAAAAGCTATATTTTGTCATAAGAATAAAAATAGGTTGCGCTGGGAAAGTTAAAATCATCATGGAGTTGATTCGAAGTGTCTATGGTATGAAGAAACCATATTTCCTATAATGTTAGGTGTAGCTAAGGGAAAAGACCCCTCTCCCCCAATATGTAGGGAACTCATACACAATCTTAATTTGATTTTGCCATAAGCTGCCCCCTATAATAAGAAACTACGCCTGCGCTCTTGCGCTTAATGGATAATGCTCTGCCCCTCGGTCACAGAAGTCGAAATTACAGTTGTCTTGAAAACACCACTGGTTCCTAAATTAAGTTATTCCATAACTCAATTGCTGCGATTGCCATCGCATTTACAAGGACCAGGTCTTTTGTGTGCAAACCGCTCCATTACACTGCAATATGTGGTCCATCGTATGGTTCTGTCCGCAGTTGCAGAGAGTATCTTTTTCATGGGCATAGCCCCATCTTGCAAAGTTGGCCTTACACCGCCCTATTATTTTCCTTATTCGGTTCAGGCATTGCCACTCTGTCCACTGCAGGTTTAGTTTGCTGATGAGTATAGGAGCTACGGGCTGACGGTAGAGTATTCTGCTCAGGTGGTGCGAAATAATCGAGGAAGCTGTGTCGGGATGCAAGACGTCTGTGTTTGTCATCTGTCGCTTGCTTCAACCGTTCATTTAGACATATGTTAGTTAGTCTTTGTATTGATGTGTTGTATTGATGTGTTGTTGAGTGTGGTGTCATGGTTCTTCACAATAGGGCAATACCTGTAGTTTATGACTTGGGGTCAGCACCAAAGTGTGATGTTGCTAACTTCCTGATGACACAATTTCGAGATTCTAGCTACTATGCCTATCGTCTTCTTGATATGCTTCTTATAGGATAAGGCACGATCGAGTTTTCACATAGGTACCCTAAAGCTTGCAGTGGTTGAGCTACGCATTGTTCCACTCTTAGTCTGACTAGCTTAATTCCCTATTTGCCTCCCTGTTCTTGAGGTGGAAGACATACCCCTGATCTTTTATTGGTTTTCTCGCAGGTAATTTGCTGTGTAGCATTCCCAAATGTTTGCGAGCACTGAGTTGAATGGAGTTCAACAGCTTTAAACGTACTATGCATGGCTGTAAAGCATGTGTCATCTGCATAGATGAAGTTTTCAGTGTTTTCAGTTGATTGGATGAAGAGTGTTGCCACTATGAAGCCACCCTGGGAAGACCCTTGTTCTGTTTCTGTCATCTGCTCTACTTTCCATCAAGTTCGACAAAGAAGCGTCTGCTCTGCATCATCTTCTGCATGTTCTGGATGAATCTGGTGAGTTTGTCATGAATCGTTCTCAATAGCCTTTGGTGATCGACAGTGTCATAAGAAGCAGATCTATATACAAGTACTGAACAGGTGATGACATTGTTCTGAAAACCGTCTTCGATGTGTTGGGTCAGGTTGATAAGTTGTCCTTTGGTGGATTTTCCTGGTTGGAAGCCTGTCTGCTCACAATTTGGTTGGCTGTCACTGTGGGCTCAATTGTATTCAGAACGGAACGTTCAAGCCGCTTGTATGTTTGGCACTGGAGCGAGATCGGTTGAAAGTTTTTGGCTTCGTTTGAGTCCTTTTTTGCTAAGGGATAGCGACGCCTTCGGAACCACTGTTTTGGAAAACAGGTGTCTCGCAGCCATTTTTGTGATACAGGGCCTATATGTTTCATTTGCTCCGATCTAATGTCGTCGATGCCTGCTGCCTTGTTGACCTATAGAGTGGAGATTTCTCTCTGTATCTCTTCGGCAGAAATAGGTCTTGTGAAATACGACATGTTTTGGTCAAGATAATTTACGTCTATTTGAATTAGTTGTCTTGAGGGCCTTTCCGTTCTTCAAGAGCTAGTTTGCTACTTGATATGCTGTGACATCGTGATCATGTGACATCGTGCTGTGATCATGCTGTTGAGATAATCTGCCTACCTTGTCGTTAAGATATCCTTGAGATGAGCTCTACTCCAAGGGTGATTTGTCCTCTGAGAAGGGATTTGTGTCATAGGCTGTGATGTAGCTTGAAAGGAGCTGACTGGGGTTTTCGTCAATGCCTGGGATGTATGTTTCGCGACAGCCTCTCGGGATATGTGTACGTGACACCTACTTGACGATGTCTACGAATGATTCATGGTTTGTTGGGTCTGCTGAGAGTTTTGTAAGAGCAATAGCAAGGTTTTCGGTGAAAGCAGGTCAGTCTGTCTTGGCAAAGTTGAATCTGCGCCTGAATGGGGTCTTGTTCAGCGTGATTACTGCAAGTTGAGTGCCGATGGGTTGGTGTTTGGATCTTGGAATTGGCTCAACTACAAACTTGCGACTGGTGGGAGCAAGTAGTGAGTTGCAGAAGACATGATCTGAGTTGTATCATCTCTTCCATAGCAATCAACTTCGGAAGCTTTGGGTCGTGTATTAGTGTTGGTGTATTGTTCAGGGCCCATATTTCAACTAGTGTTCCATCATCTCAAGTGGTATCGTAGCCCCATTGCGAGCTGTGCCTGCTGTAATCGCAGATCACTATTATGCGTTTTGGTAGTGGTGGAGGGATACAACAAACGATGTTTGGTGGCTTGTTGATGGAGGAAATCGTTTGCCCCTTGATTGCCACATTCAGCACGTCGATATCTTCATTGTTGTACCAGGATGTGGAGTCCGGTGAGTTCTCGTTCGTCGATGTTGTCGATGTGGTCGCTCGATGGTAAGCTTCATACCCTTGACTTTCGGCCGTGGACGTCGCTACCACGGTAAGTATCGTGAAGACATATCACATCACAGATCATTTGTTTGCACAGATGTTCAATAACTTCAAGTAAAAGTTGAAGTCATACAAGCAAGAAAGGTCTACTGCAGATTAGCAGATGATACATATTGCATTTGATGTACGAAGGGGCACTTAGTACAGAGAACCGACTGAGTTTACTAATACCAAGTGGTGAGTATCAGCAGTAATAAACTATTGTGTAGCGCTGCAGTCAGAAAACACAATGTACATTATGGAAGTAGAAATTGCTATCATCAACAGAATACCAATTCGAAACTATGTGACTCAATCCTGTACCTATGATGAGCGGGATACATGCTAATCATGCAGTACTAGCATGAAGAAACAGGTATCGTATTAACAGTATTTTCCTACTTTGTACGGGCCGCGTGTCGAACCTCGGGATTCATTGCGTTCCTCTACTGGCAGGGGAACAATCCTGAAATTGATGTAAATACATAATTAATGTATTGTGCCAATAGAAGAGGCATCCCGACTTCCATGCCCTAAGCTGGTTTGATGTAACTGGTACCAGTTTCGAGGACAATGGAGGCGAGAGGGGGAGATATGCATGGCAAATGTGGATTGTGTGCAAGGGCCATCGGGGTCCATTTTAAGTGGCAATTTAGCTTTCTGCCAGCCATCTTGGTAAATGGCTGCCATGTTTGATTTTTACAGGAGCTATATCTCACTGGATATGACTAGATGTACCAAATTTGGTTTCTGCATACAACACACAGCATAATCGGCCCCAGATCAGTGAAAGTTACCAACTTTGTCCATTTTACTTAAATATTTAGTTTATTGGCAGCCATCTTGGAAAAGGGCTGCCATGATGGATTATTGCAGGAGCTACTTCACTGGATGGGTACTTAATGTAGTTGATGTTTCTGCTTATCATAATTGGAATCTACTCCTAGACTATTAATAATTACCAACTATGCCTATTTTTATAACAAAAAGTAGCTTTTGGTGGCCATCTTGAAAATGGCCGCCATGTTAGATTTGTCAGTACCTACGCCACATGGTAGGTATCTATGTGTCATATTTGGTTTATTTATACCATTTATGATGTGAATCAACTCCTAGACTATTGAAAATGACCAACCATATCGATTTTTATTACAAAAAGTTGATTTTCGGCGGCCATCTTGGAAAATGGCCGCCATTTTGGATTTTCTGTACCTTTTTCATAGGATAAACATGTATTTAGCATTTTTGGTTTGCTGCATATTATAAATAATTGAAGTTGACTCTAAAATCATCGAAAATGACGAACTATTTATATTTTTATGACAAAAAGTAGCTTTTTGGCGGCCATCTTGAAAAATGGCCGCCATGTTGGAATTTTGCTTGGCTCAATGTTGTTTCTATAAAAGTGGACCAAAGGCAATACACATGCCGATTTGCATGCTTGTATGACTATTTTCACGATTTCTGTGGGTTTTAGCACTTATCTGCCCCACTACCAGTAATGGATTTTCAAATCCTTATAAAAACAAAACAAAAGATCAGAATTAATTTTGCTTTGCTGTAACAATGTATTTCACTAGAATCTGTGATATTTACTTATATATCTGGAAATTACTGGGATATTTTGGTAAATTCAAGTTTTTGTGTGATTTTTGCTAACATTTCATAAGGATCATGTGTGGCAGAATTCAACTCTTCATAACTAAATAAGAAAGCACGTTTAAGAAGTAATATTTTTCCTGGATATTAATTGCTGATTGGCAAACACTTTGATGACGAAATTAAGATAATTGGTCAATTATTTTTAAAATAAAGTCAGGTGATCCGTTACTGGTGAAGTGGTGATCCGTTACTGGTGCAGCGTAAGGGGTTCGTAAAACGCGCAGTGATTTGCTTATTCGTGACGGAATGAGTTAAAATTTACAATATTCGTAATTTACACTATTTTAGCTTTCCAACGATGTATGATAGTCCATACAAAATATTTTGTCTTAGCAAGAAATTGTATCCACAAACTAGATGGATCTTCGACTGCGCGCAGTCGAAAATGATGCCTCCTCCATTACGCGATTTATATCAAGCCCAAATCAACATGTACACTGAATTAATTCTGTCAACTCAATTTTGATGGTACTCTGTCTTTTAGATCTTGACATATCACAATTATGAGCTACAAGTGACCTTGACCTTTAACCTCATGACCCCCAAAATCTAATCAGTTCACTGGCTCTCCAAGGAACATACATGTACCAAGTTTGGTCAGAATCCGTCAATCCGTTCTTGAGATAACGCGATCACGAGCTATTTTTGCATATATAATGAGCTCTGTGACCTTTGACCTTTGACCTCATGACCCCAAAATCTAATCAGATCATCGGCCCCCCAAGATACATACATGTACCAAGTTTGGTCAGAATCCGTCAATCCGTTCTTGAGATAACGCGATCACAAGCTATTTTTGCATATATAATGAGCTCTGTGACCTTTGACCTCATGACCCCAAAATCTAATCAGATCATCGGCCCCCCAAGATACATACATGACCCAAGTTTGGTGAAAATCCGTCAATCGGTTCTTGAGATAACGCGATCACGAGAACGGGACGTACGGACGGACGGACAACCCGAAAACATAATGCCTCCGGCTACTTCGTTGCGGAGGCATAAAAAGTGATCCGTTACTGGTGTAGCTACGGTACACTATTTCATGCGTTCACGGTGTCTATACCGGGCGTATCAAAAAAAGCGTTACACTTTTGAAAAAATTGTCAACATTACATTTGTATATATTTATAAGATTTTTTCATGTCGATGGATGCCCAATAGTCTCATCTATCAAGTGCCACTAACAAAACAAATTTTCGTTCACGCTTGGGCGAACACTGACAGTTTTTGTTCAGAGTGTCAAAAATGCCTTGCGCCAAAATGAAAGAAGAGGGACAATTAAACCAGCAGACCAAATAAGTACTCCCATTCAAACAAATTGCTCTTTGCCATAAATTTAAGAATATTTTATGATTGTGTAATTATTTTGTGGCAATTTTCTATCATAATTTAACTGATTTCATTGTTTTATGCATGGGAGAGAATCAATAATGGATAATTACTTCAAGATCTTTTTTAAAGCACACACACATCAAAACCACATGCCACTCTTTCAATCCATCCATCAATCCATCAATCTATGAATCAATCCATCAATCAATCAATCAATCAATCTATCAATCCAATCAATCAATCAATCAGCCCATCAATCTAGCAACATGAATACAATTATTCGTTCATGCTTCTTGTATGTGTCACACTCAATGAAAGGATTTGTATCGTTAATGAGGACAGGCTGAAAATTTTGTCATTAACGATGCAAGTCCTTTCATTATCTATCAATCTATGGCTTATGTATTCTCACCCACGCATAAAGCAATGAAATCAGTTAAATTATGATAGAAATTGCCACAAAATGATTACACTATCATAAAATAATCTTAAATTATTGGCAAAGAGCAATTTGTTTGAAAGAGAGTACTTATTTGGTCTGCTGGTTTAATTGTCCCTCTTCTTTCAAATTGGCGCAAGCTATTTTTCACACCATGTACAAAAACAGTCAGTGTTCGCCCAAGCGTGAACGAAAATTTGTTTTGTTAGTGGCACTTGATAGATGAGACCATTAGGCATCCATCGACATGAAATTTGTTTCTAAATATCTAAAAATGTAATTTTGAAAAAAATTTCAAAAGTGTAACGCTTTTTTTGATACGCTATGTACAGGTTGGCCCCCAAAAAACGGGGTAAACCCCCACTTGGTCTAAACCCGCTTCGTCTAATATTCACTTCGTCTAATCCTACATAGTCTAAACCCATTTCGTCTACAACCACTTAGTCCATTAGTCGGTTCGTCTAATAACCATTTGGGCTATACCCTTATTGTCTAATATCCACTTGGTCCAAACCCACTTAGTCTAATGCCATTTCGTCTAATTACCAGATTGTCTAATATTCGATTCGTCTAATATCACTTCGTCTAATACCCATTTGGGCTACACCCACTTCGGCTATATCCAGATGGGCAGTTCATCACTTGGTCTAATCACAATTTCATCAACTTCCCGTTTGGTCTAATTGACAGTTGGGCTACTCCCATTTGGGCTAATGTCCCACTTGGGCTAATGACCACATGGTCTAATGCCCATTTAGTCTTGTTTTGTTTTAGGTAGTCAATATATACACTGTTTGATGAAATTCGTCTATAAATTCCACTTGTTTATAGCTGCCACATATCTATTTTCTCTTGGGTGGTGAGCGTACGAACGATATTTTGGGACTTGTCTATGAAGGTCACCTGATTGAAGCGGCCAATTAGTTTTCTCTTATTTACAGGTTTCGTCTAGTGAAACCGCTGTGGCTAAATATCCATAGAGCTATAATTACAGCCCTATGTCATCTTTCATACGGTATGCAGGCGGTGGCCATCACAGAGGTCAGTGTGGGCGATCGTTAGACCAAATGAGAATTAGACTAATGGGTCATTAGCCGAAATAGTGTGTAGACGAAATGGCATTAGACGAACTGCTTTTAGACCAAGTGGAAAATAGACCTATTGGTATTAGACGAAATGGTAATAGACTAAATGGTTATAGACCAAACGGTAATTAGACGACTTGCATATAGACCAAGTAAAGAGTAGCCTAACTGGGAATTAGACGAACTGGTATTAGACGAAGTGATAATAGACGAAACGAGGAAAAAAAAGTAGACGAAGTGACAATTAGCCCATTTGGTGATTAGACAAAACAGCAATTGCCTAAATGGGCATTAGACCTAGTGATGATTAGACCAAATGGGTTTAGCCGAAGTGAAGTTAGACGAACTGATGATTAGACCAAGTGGTATTAGACCAAGTGAATATAAACCAAAAACGGAACGGGGTATTTGCCATAATAACGAAACATGATGACTAGGTTCACGGGATTGGGCATCTTTTACAAAGAAAAATGTTACCAAGAACAGTAATTTTGGATGAGTAGTTTTTGTTTTAGGACGTCTTAGGTAAAACCATGTCAAGTTCTCATTTTTTTCAATTTTTACCAATGGTATGCTCTTTCAAATTTGACACTAAGTTTTTCATTATTTCGTGCAGCGCCCTCTAAACCAAAACTGAACTACCCCTTTAACTTCTAAACCAAAACTGAACTCACCGTTAACTTCTTAGAATCAAACAGAGGTGCATGATCCCCTGGCGTTGCTACCAGTATTTCACAGAATATCTGTGCGAAATACCGATCTCGAGATTTCTGCCTAATTTCATCAGCCAAGAACACCACGAATGACAAAGCCGCTTTGGAATACTCCTTGGCAATCAAATCTGACATGTCAACGCCCTTTAAATTGTTGAAAATGTGAGATAAAAGATACACAATATCGTTGTTTTTAATAAAAACTGATATTAAGAACATGTTAGCGACTCGCATGCATGACAAAACTATTATTGTTCTACTATGTACATTGAGATCAGTTTATAGAATAAACAGGGGTACATAATTATAATGATCTATTTTACTCCTGTTCAAATTCTAGATACAATATATACTAAACATGCGAACATTGTTATGCATAACAGTAGTTTAAAAATATGTTCCAAATAATCAGCATGGGATCATGTACCTTGGATATTGACGAGAAGTCAAGTCAATAATTACGGATTGACCACGCAAAATGTTTACGAATGCTTTTGCTACGGTTTCGTGCAGTGTTCAACATCCTTACACATTTTTAAATTATAAACTATTAGTTGTTAATGGTAACTTACAATTCTTAGTCACTAATGTTCAGTTTTACAAGAACTGTACTATACATTTAAAGGGCACCAGTTTCACAATCCACAAACCTTTCCTAGACCTTACACACACCTCATTTGTTATAGTATTACCACAAGAAACATGGAGCAGGTTTCAGTTTTCCGAATTTCCTTTTAGTTATACAAATATTTATGATTTAAGAGTTTGGATCTCAAATCGTCTACTGAATAATTATGTACATAGTTAGTGCAGTGAGTGGTTATTTAGCAAATAACACTTTGCATTTTCGCTTATTAATCGGTAATATGAAATGACTTACCCTGAAAGTATCACACATCAACTATTCATCATTTTGTTGCACTTGTTGACACATTAACTACATGAACTATATCCCTTCATTACCTAAACATGCTTCCAAGTACCCATTTTTATCGAGACTATTCTTCATTTGTATCCATCTCTAATCTGATAGTTTTTTTAGAATAATATTTGTATTGTACGAAAACAGATAATCCTACAAATGAGAAAACCGGTTTGTCACACCGTAACGTTTGATTACCAAAACACTCTTGAAATGTTCATCTTCATTCCTGTCGTTAGTTTCTTCACCCTTTCCAAGCGATCCATTTAGCTGAAGTGAATGGAAGGAATTCATGCCAATGACACCACTGTTTCTCATGTATGTCATGGGTATCGCTTGTTGTGAATGATTTGGCTTGTTGGATATCTAAAGTAATGACAAATTAAGAATAAAATAAAATTGATAATAAATAGATATATTTCAGTACGTTTCACTTTAATTGAATCAGAAGGAAAAAAACGTTTGTAAAAATCATTGCGGGATATAAATGAACTACTCTTAAATCGTAAAGGTGACGTGGTTCTTGGAGAGTGTTTACAAAGGAGCACACACTAAGATTTGTTTTAAATTGTTTTATTGTACACCCTTTTGTTGCCACATCCTTCAAGGTGCATCTTTTTACCTTATGTAATGTGCATTATGGCCTTTTGGGCGAATTGTTGCACCCTAACGCTGCAACTCGAAACGCTAAGTGTGCAATTTTGCACAATTAACCTTACGTGCCACTTTACACCCTACCTTAAGTAGTTCTTAATGTGCACAACAAAATAAATTAGTTGTTTTTAAATTTACAAAATAAGTTTTATAAATACACGCTTAGTAAATAAAGAACAACTTTATACCTTGAATGGTGCAAAGTGTTGCAAAAAGTTGGGCAAACATTAAATGCAACTTTACACCTTCAGAAAAAGTGGAATCTATTAGAATATAGATTAATAGTTATGCCCTTATGCCTCGGTCACACCTTTGCGTATGTTGCTGCGTATTGCTGCGCTAGACGGGGTATATCAATCCGCAGCCTTACCCCGCAATACGCAGCGATTTTGAAGTTTGCAGTCACACTATTGCGTATGTAGCTCGTATGTAGCTCGTATGCCGCTCGTATATAGACTGCCTACGGTTGCCTATGGTTGCCTATTGTCACGCTTTAGCTCGCTTTTGCTCGAAGCAGTACGATTCAATACGCGGTGTGCTCGCCACATTGCGTATGGAACTCGTTCTTTGCTCACTTGCCGCTCGCTAGCCGCTCGCACCAGTTGGTATCGTTGCGTCTCACTGCGTATTCGCTCGCTTTAGCTCGACTGCCGTTCGTACTGTTGCGTGCCAACTCGATCTGAAGCGTATCAGCTCGTTCGGGCTGCGGCGGTATATAAAAACTGGTCATTTTACGGGTCCTGCTAGGCAGCCAATCGTAGTGCTAGCGAGCTAAAGCGAGCGGGAACCAGCGAGAGCGAGCTAAAGCGAAAGGCGCACGAGCTAGACTCGCAGCATAGCGAGTGGCACACGAGCGAGACTCGCAGCAAAGCGAGCGGCCATCGCAGTGATTCGTGTTGCTAGGAGCGGTGTGCGAGCAACAGCGCAACAATATGCGCAATCATGCGAACGACAACGAGCTACAGCGAGGTAAATCGTGTGGGAAACGCAGCTATACGCAGTGACACGCGCTCCAAAAAATGAGTTGCGAATGATTGCGTATACCTGCGCTAAGGTCACTCGCTGTCGCTCGCTGTTGCTCGCATTCACTGGTTGTCACTCGCTCCCGCTCGTATGCAATTTGACCTTGCGTTTGCTTGCGAGAGTTTAGAAAATTTTAAAACATGCGAGCGACATACGCAGGCCCCTGCGCTAGTCTGCGTATTGAGTACGTAGTGAGCTCGCATCATTGCGCTTTATTGGGTGTATCTGCGTATGTCTGCGTTCGAGCAATACGCAGCAATACGCAAGCCCAATACGCAAAGGTGTGACCGAGGCATGAAACTTAGAACGATAAGGATGCAAAGTTGCACCATTATAAAGCATCAAAGGTCCATCTTTACACGTGTACTAAACGTGAAAATATGCACCTTCAAAGGACCTGCCAATGCGTCAATAGCGGTTTACACCATTATAAAGGTGCAATATCAAGCCAATGCAGAAGCGTCGATCCGGGATGGCAGGGGGTGGGGGCAGTGGGGCTGTATAAGTGGTCATGTCTACTGGTCGAGAATAGTCATCTCGTTTTTCCAAATCTATGTCTCTTTCAGTTGAAAACGAAGAGTAAGAAATCTCAGAAATCCTAAATCTCCTGGGGGGGGGGGGGGGGCGGATGACTCCGCAACATTTTGAAAAGCGTTTCGGAACGATTTTCCATTATAGTTAAAATTAACCGAATTCGGATACTCACACCAGTATTCGAATTCAAATACTTCGCGCGAATGATCAGGTATAGACCTACTATACGTAGTATATTATAACAAAAAATGTTCTCTTTGTTCACAAGGTAAACATTCTTCAAATTCTATGAAAATTTCACATGTAATTCAGAAGAACCTTTACATGAAATAGGTATATGATTGAAGTTAATGGATCACTTTAATCCGCCTCAAGATTTTAGTGTATACCTTTCCCATAGCCAAACATAGAAATGTGCTGGTAAACGCAATAAAATAATAATTTAGTCTTAAAAAACAAAGTTCATTACAAGTCATATGTATACCTTACCGAGTTTCCATGGTAATTTGTACTTGCAGTTTTTCGTATATGCCACTGCAGCTGACGAGGCTGACGGCACCTGACATGATGGTGCTTATAATTTTATATAAATTAAAAACAACTAAACACCTATACTACCGTTCATTGGCTATATTCTCGTTCTCAATTATATGGATCACCTTAACTAGAACTACATTACTTACCTTTTGGGGGGGCAAGTACTGTTTAATTATTTCCGTCGTCCTTTTTACGTATGTCAGCTTGAGTAGGTCGGCAGCTTGATGGAGATCATCTAGCATTACTAACCACGATAATGTCTGAACAGTCTGTACGGTGGAGACAAAAATATGAGAAAATAAAGGCATATAATCACTATTGCATGTTATTCAGATGGTTTACATATTTTATAAGGAAATGATTTATTAAAATTAAAATAATACAAGATTCAGGTTTGATGGTCCGACTGTTTGCAAGTTATAATAATCAATAATAGTGTAAAAGAGATGTAGAAAGATGAGTTTCAAGGCCCAACCAGTCGTAATGCGTTGTTTTCCAAACTCAACATTTCGGATTTTGGACAGTAGGATATATACATATAATTTTGCATAAATCAATAACCGTTCATCACGAATTATGCATGTACAAACTTTTAAAAAAAATTCCCACGTAATATAAGGCAATATTTAGCAAAAAAAAGTCAAGAAGAAAGTACCATGTAATTATTATTACAAACATATAATAAGTTAAAATTTTATAGCGACGAATACAGCATTTTCGCCATTGGCTAATAATTCCTACAACATTGGGTGCTTAAATTCCATAAGGTAACTTATTGAAGATAGACAAAAATATTACATGTATATCATTTATTCGTCAACATTTTCGCTTTACGCAACCACATGGATTCATATTCAATATGAATACATAAATTTTGTTTTTAGATTTGAACTGAACTATTTCATATTTTGTTCGATGATCGACGCACTAAAAAGCTCACAAAGTTTGCATTTATTCATTATTGTTAACAGGATGCAAAAAAGATTGAAACATTACCGGTTCATCGATTTTCGCCAGGCTTCCAGGTCCCGTGTCAATTTTTAATGTGCTGTCCGGCGTAGATGCATCGTTATTCAACTGGTAATTGTTTATAGAAAAATTTGTGATTTGTTTTTAATCAATAACTTCTGCAATCTGGATACACTTTACACACATACACACAATTACATCCATACAAACAAAAACAAAACCGCATATATTATCATGCACATTCTGGGGGAGAGCTATACCTATATCCTCAGTGACTAAATACAAAACTCGTTTCATGACTAGTTATATAAATATGATTCTATGAATTCTTTTTAAGCCTACCATAGGTCGAGAATATTTCCGTTGAGTTATTTTTTTTTCTGTCAGCATACAATGTTGTGTACCAAAAGTACACGAACAACGCACACATACACTGAATTAATTTATTACACAACCATAAATAAAGCGTTCTTTATGCACATGAATTAGGGAGGGATTGATCTATTCAATGCATGTAGATACGCCAATGAAACAGCGGTTAAATTAGTATGAAATTTCATCTGTATTGGTAATTAACATGATATCTATTCTAAACTTTTGAACACAAAACAAATATTTACCTCCGAAATTTTCGGCTGTCATATACAGCCTTCGTCAGCGATGTGACCCGACTTCACCAAGTCGGGTCACATCGCTGACGAAGGCTGTAGATGACAGCCAAACATTTGATTCGATTGATTCATTTTATTTTCAACATTATCACATAATACAAAGTTATTATACAAATAATACAGAAAGAAATACATGAATTGAATACTGTAAATAAACATGTATAACATATAGATTGATTAACATAATAATACAGTTTATAACATTAATGGATATATAAAATATATATATATAAAGCATCTTTCAAAACGGTAGTTGAGAAGAAAAACAAATCGGAGGTAAATATTTGTATTGTGTTCAAAAGTTTAGAATAGATATAAGCGGTTAAAGGTAACCTTGAGTATTGGTAATTTCCAAAGTGCCCCCCAAAAATTAATTGTAACGGATTTGGTTGATTTCAATTCCATATGAAAGATCATCGGAAAAAACATGGGAAATAATAATAATTCCCTTTCAAATGCTCTAATTGTTGTGAAATTTGCCTTCAAAATTGTTATAAAAGTGATTGACGTCCGGGTATCACTTTTAGAGAACACTAGCGCGAGGCGCAAGCGTTCTAGGTCCTCTTAATACGGGACTGAAAATTAATATTTGTAAGCACGCTAATTGTGCTTAAAACTATACATATGATACGGTACTTACCACCAATTCACTCTCCATTATGTGATCCAACTATCGGGTGGATTAAAATTATGATTTTTCCCTCCATTCCGCAAAAAATCAGTGATATATGCGCCTCCTCGACTTCTCTCCATGTGTTAGCGCGACTCCGAACAGAATTTTGAACGAAAGATGATCGTGATGGCCACCGCGGCGCGCCAATGCGAAAGGCGAACGGGGCGTGCAATACACATGAATATGTGCGGTACTATAAGGAGGACCTAGAACGCTAGCGTTCTCTAGAGTTAATTTGACACTTGAGTTGTAACGGCTCTTTTTGATTGAGAACAGGGGTTTTACTTTGTCGTTTGTAATTGTGTATACTTTTCGAGCATGGTGAAGTTATAACTATTAGTTTGTACCGTAATCGTGCAGGTTTTGGTTACTAAAGTTAAGTTTGACCAATACTCAAAATTACCTTTAAATTAGTATGTTTACACAAAAGTCTGTCAAAATTGCATGGCAATAATATTTTTGGGCTATGCATGATATGCGATAAAGTGATAACAAAGAAAATGCAAAGAACGCGGTTAAAGTAGACACTGCAAAAATATAGAAATAAGTATGTTTATGATGGAAATATTTGGCGTTGCCCTCAGAAATCCATGCAGAGGAAATATCTTCTAAATGACAACTGCCTCTGACATGTCTAAAAATTGTTTCCTGAGTGTTCATGTCACTGTTGATATAACTCTTCCCAAGGCGCTAACATAGGCCAGACGTACATGTATATAGTCTCAGTGAAATCATCGTCAAAACAGAATCTGAATTATTGCCTAAATTATACAACATGTACAATTATTACCTTGCTCTTAATATCCTCTTTCTCGTTCACGCTGCTAGTATTGCTTGGAAATAAAATTCGCTTCTGCATATCATTCCGATCCAGTAAACCCTGCTGCTTGACCTAAACAGGAAGAAAATTAATGTGCTTTATGGATTTTCCTTTCTTTACTTTCCTTGTAATAAATGTGGGGGCATTGCAAGGGCGTCAAAAGCTTCTCAAAAGTAGGGGGACATTGCGAGGTAGAAGGGCGGACCGAGCGGGGCGGGTGTGGGGGTGTACCTCTCCCACACGTCCCCCGTCCCCCAAATGTTGATGCCCATGAAACAGTGTCATTGTTCAGTGTTTCAAATTATATTATTGCATTGCTGAAATGTTTAAAGACGATAACATTAATAATTTTTGTACTACATATTAAAATTTTAGAAATCATAGACATTTGCTATGATACATAATTGAGTTTACTTTTTTAAAAACAATATACACATATTTATAACACATATTCTTCAAATCTTACATTTTGTATTAATTTTCGATTTATACTGCCTACCAATAATTCCGGCATTTTAATTAGCAAAGAAGATTATGTTTTTGTTTTTTTTTATACCAGATTTCTGTTGATAATATCTTTGGAGCGATATCTTTGGGGCGATACTCCTTGACGGCTGAGTGGAGTACTCGTTGCGTTCGGCTGCAGAAGCAAAATAGATACAAATAACATTTCAAACCCTCATAAGCAGAAATGAGAGCTGGGTAACAAACATTGGAATTCTTAGAAAGATATACATTCCCTAAGGGTTCATGGTCGAACATTAGTCTTTACTTGTGGATCCATTTGAAAAGGTTATAACACACCCAGTACTAGAGAGGAATTCAAATATATAAAACAAATTATGTATTTTCTTCCGGGAACTTTAAATTGTTTGGCCACAAGATTTTGACTGAAATAGTGTAAATTTGTTCTGAAAAGTTTGCTGATTAATTTTGGCCCGAAATGAGTGTGGGAGGGGGCGGGCTTCTACTCATGAAGCTATATTTGTTTATGCTATATAGGGTCGATGAGTGTGACTTTCTTTCCGGAATACAAATTTCAAAACAGTCATGATGATATCATAAATAGTAAATATATGCATATTAGTTATCGTTAATCTTTACAATAGTTTCTTTGTGGAGTACATTATTAAATAATACACATATTAAACGAAAGATCACTATGACCCCTCAATTATTCTAGCACGTAAGACGTGGAAGTAATATTTCATTAACATCGGCAATATACAAAGTATCTATTAACAAAATACTGACTGGGCTAATACGTCCATCGTCATGGTGAAGTATCGCTTTGATAGGATTAGTGGCAAGAGCATCGAAGTCGGTGGGGGAATTCTGTATCCGTAATTTGTTTTCCGGATTTTTGTCCTGTATACAGTTTAAAAGGAATAACAGTGGAAACAAAAAGTTTACATATAATTCATATAAGCCGTTCGATAAAATATAAAGTATAATACACGTGAAAAACAAAGTATAATTAAATTCATTCATTAATGTATGTATATGTCTATGTATTTCAAATATTGTATATTGTTTACATAACGTTCTATCGAAGGAAACTAAAGATTCAGTAGTACAATATATTTTGGACGTGCATGGTGTTGCAAGATTGGTAGAGCGCGTGCCTTCAAATCGTGAAGTCCCGTGTTTGAATCCAAAAGATGCCAATCGCGTTTTTCCTTCAGCAAGAGAAATGTATCTACAGATGCACATCTATAGATACACAACTTTAGGCGCAGTGGCGTAGCGTGGTCGGACTGAATAGTAAGACCACGTTGATTAGGTTACAGCTCGTTATTCCGAAGGTTCGGTATTCCGAAGGTTCGTTTATCCGAAAATGAGATCGGGTTCGATATTCCGAAGGTTCGTTGATCCGAAAGGTTCAATACGAATCCCATATAATTTTCGGATTAACGAACCCCATTTTATTTCCAGATTGACGAACCCTCTGAATATCGACCCCGATTTCATTTTCGGATAAACGAACCTTCGGAATATCGAACCGTATTTCATTTTTAGATTAACAAACCTTCGGAATAACGAACCTTTGGAATATCGTTCCTTCGGAATAATACAACAATTGTTCGGATTAAGGCACCATATTTCATATTCGGAAAACGAACCCTCGGGTATACGAAATGTGTGTGTTCGGAATAACGAACCACTCACCCGTTGATTATGGGTGGCACGTACACTATATATTTCTTTATTTTTCTATACATGTATTAAGTAATATTATCCTTCAGTTTTTATATTTTTTCTTCAGATTTTTCGGGGCAAAACGGCCTTCCCCCATTCTAAAAACACCCGGGTCAGACTGACCTGGAAAAGAGTCCGTTGGGGCCACACTCCATTCCGGGTCAAAAAATGACTCGGAATGGGGTCAGATGTGACCCCATTCCAGGTCTTCATGAACCTATTCCGGGTCATTTTTTGACCCTGAACGGAGTGTGGCCCCAACGGACTCTTTTCCAGGTCAATTCTGACCCGGGTGTTTTTATAGTGCCGTAGCTACAACACTGATAACAGTCAGACCAACACATATACAATCCTACCAATATAACTGTTTTCATTAAAACCATATTTTCATCTCTTCACACCAGAGTAACTTAGTTGTGTCAGATTTGTTTGTTTGTTTGTTATTTTTATTTAAACATGGAAATAAAATCGCCGTCAGGCTGTTTTTCAGCAAGTCCGTAAACATTAAAATTGCAGAAAAACAAAATAATAAACCGAACACAAAAAGTAACTACCCCGAGACAATTTTGTAACCGATAATTGTTTCAAGGTGTCATCTTATATCACAATATTTCGTGTCAAAATTAGGGATATTTAAGCCTGAATGAGCAAAATTACCCAATTACAAAAGTCACAAGAAATTGAGCATTCCTGTATATCATTGCGAAACAACACATGTGACTCAGTGCATTGACTATGGTTTATAAAAACAATGCTGTTTGATATTCCATCCATTGTTCTTTTTTATGAAACATGTGGTTTTGCATTATTGTAAAACAGTGCAATTTGGAATTTCTCAATAATTCAATAAACAGCAATAATAAAATTACTTTTGCGAATTTTGAAATTTGTCGGTTTTCTATTTAATGTTTGCTTATTCGGGCATGGATTGATGGCTACCTCCTAATGTTATACACTGTTTTCCTAACTAACATAGACATATTTTGGCGAGAGGAAATCTTAAAACGATTTATGGTTGTGAAATTACAAGGAATTGTTTAGGGGGTAGTTACTTTTTGTGTTCGGTTAAGTTAAATAAGTTCTAACTAAAGTACCCCGATTCCATCGACGTTTGTCTCAGGTATAGCTTCAGCTGCCTGGGAAGGAAGAGAGCGATCTGCATTGACTCCATGTTGATCTGGCTTTGTCTCCAATATGGATCGTTTCTCCTCTTCTGTACCGTCTTCCAATGCACGTTTCATGACCTGTGTTCGGAACAAAAAGATAGTTGAAATCTAAACATTACCATGGTCATATAACATAAAACCGAAATTTGCTTCCTTTTAATCATCCAACAATGTATTGATGTTGTTCTCGCGATGATGTGATTTAAAATAATTTATCACAAATATTTGCACTTTACTTAATTTCTGCAGATGTTACAAAAGTGAGTTTTAGTTTTCATCTCAGTTTTGTATTTACATTTTAAAATTTCGTTTTCTTGATTATGTATATTAAAGAGAAAGTTGAGCTTTGGTTTAGAAGGCGCTAGAAGAAATAATTTGTGCATGGAAAAAGTGGTGGTGGTGGTGGTGGTGTTAGGTGGGGGGGGGGGGAGGGGGCACAATCGCCCACTTATAATGTTATGCCACACGTCCCCCGTCCCCCGCCTGTTGAAGCCCATGATACATTGTCAATGTTCACTGTTTCAATTTATATTATGGCATTGCTGAAATGTTTCAAGACGATAATATTAATACTTTGTGTACTGCATATTTACAATTTAGAAATTACAGACATTTGCTATGATACATAATTGAGTTTACTTTTTTTTTAAACAATATAAACATATTTTAAAACACATATCCTTCAAATCTTACATTTTATATTATTTTGTATTTATACTGCCTACTAATAGTTCCGTCATTTGAGTTAGCAAAGAAGATTATGTTTTTTGTTTTTGTTTTTTATATAATAATAAACCGAACACAAAAAGCAACTACCCCTAGATAATGTTGTAACCGATAATTGTTTCAAGGTGTCATCTTATCACAATATTTCTATAGTTGTTATAAATATTTCGTGTCAAAATTAGGGATATTTAAGCCTGAATGAGCACAGATTTAAGACAAAATTACCCAATTACAAAAGTCACAAGAACTTGAGCATTCCTGTATATCATTGCGAAACAACACATGTTATTCAGTGCATTGACTATGGTTTATAAAAACAATGCTGTTTGATATTCCATCCATTGTTCTTTTTTATGACACATGTGGTTTTGCATCAGTGGCGTAGACAGGTTCTTACACCTGGGGGGGATGATTTGCCATTCACCGGACCAAGACCAATTTGTTCGCGGCCGAGACCACCTGCCAAAATATTTCGAGACCAAGACAATTGCATGAAAGTCCTCTCAGTGGCTCAGTGGGGTGGGGGGGGGGGCAAAACCATTGGGGGGCTCACGATTTTGTGTGTGTGGGGGCTCATGCCCAACCACACTCACAGTGTTGCCAACTTTGAGCCAGATGAGAGAGTGAGACATTGCAAGGAGCGAAGCGACCAAGCCCGAGGGAGCGAAGTGACTGAGCGGGGGGAGGGTGTGGGAGGGGGGTGTCCCCCTCCCACGGTAGGGAGCTTTTGCATTTTTGGACTTGAAATTGTGCAATCTGGTGCTTACCTAGATAGGAAATTCGGGCTTAAAATTGACTGTGTCTGAGAAAGCGTGTTATGATTTGATCGACCAGAAATGTTAAATATATTTTCACGAAGAAAACAAATAATTGACACACTAATAAATTATTATGCACCCCAACACAGTGAGCGAAATTACTGAGCGGGGGGAGGGTGTGGGAGGGGGGTGTCCCCCCTCCAACGGTAGGGAGCTTTTGCATTTTGGCACTTGAAATTGTGCAATCTAGTGCTTACATAGATTGTTTTTATATTTAGCGTCATACACAGTTCCAACATCACCATATGCCACATTATGTATGATCTAACAACTTAGCCTATTGCGAAGAATGAGTCCCGAGGGGCGAAGCAACCGAGGGCTGGGTCAGAGCCAAATATGGAGGGTTTGGGAGGGGGTATTCCCCTCCCACGGAGAAGATTTTGCATTCATATAATATACTTGAAATGGTGCAATTTGGTGCACTTCACACAAGCAGCCAGAACAATGCCAGCCTACACTGGAACTACGTGGCCTGGTATACAGAAACAAAATACTCGCCCCAGACCATACGCAAGTTACACAACAACCTGAGATAATGCGCGCAGCGAAAATTGAAAATGGATGTATAAATTACTTTGTTAACGTTAGAATTAACAAGTCGTAGCTCATACAACTAATGTTTTCTTTCCCACTCGTATACAGATACACACAAAAAAATATATATCCTTCCCTAAAACCTGGGGGGGGGATGATTGTACATGTCATCCCCCCACGTTGTGAGGTGGGGGGATGCATCCCCCTCATCCCCCCCGTTGTCTACGCCCCTGTTTTGCATTATTGTAAAACAGTGCAATTTGGAATTTCTCAATAATTCAATAAACAGCAATAATAAAATTACTTTTGCGAATTTTGAAATTTGTCGGTTTTCTATTTAATGTTTGCTTATTCGGGCATGGATTGATGGCTACCTCCTAATGTTATACACTGTTTTCCTAACTAACATAGACATATTTTGGCGAGAGGAAATCTTAAAACGATTTATGGTTGTGAAATTACAAGGAATTGTTTTGGGGGTAGTTACTTTTTGTGTTCGGTTAAGTTAAATACGTTCTAACTAAAGTACCCCGATTCCATCGACGTTTGTCTCAGTTATAGCTTCAGCTGCCTGGGAAGGAAGAGAGCGATCTGCATTGACTCCATGTTGATCTGGCTTTGTCTCCGATATGGATCGTTTCTCCTCTTCTGTACCGTCTTCCAATGCACTTTTCATGACCTGTGTTCGGAACAAAAAGATAGTTGAAATCTAAACATTACCATGGTCATAATATAACATAAAACCGAAATTTGCTTCCTTTTAATCATCCAACAATGTATTGATGTTGTTCTCGCGATGATGTGATTTAAAATAATTTATCACAAATATTTGCACTTTACTTAATTTCTGCAGATGTTACAAAAGTGAGTTTTAGTTTTCATCTCAGTTTTGTATTTACATTTAAAAACTTCGTGTTCTTGATTATGTATATTAAAGAGAAAGTTGAGCTTTGGTTTAGAAGGCGCTAGAAGAAATAATTTGTGCATGGAAAAAGTGGTGGTGGTGGTGGTGGTGGTGTTAGGTGGGGGGGGGGGGGGGGGAGGGGGCACAATCGCCCACTTATAATGTTATGCCACACGTCCCCCGTCCCCCGCCTGTTGAAGCCCATGATACATTGTCAATGTTCACTGTTTCAATTTATATTATGGCATTACTGAAATGTTTCAAGACGATAATATTGATACTTTGTGTACTGCATATTTACAATTTAGAAATTACAGACATTTGCTATGATACATAATTGAGTTTACTTTTTTTTAAACAATATAAACATATTTTAAAACACATATCCTTCAAATCTTACAATTTATATTATTTTGTATTTATACTGCCTACTAATAGTTCCGTCATTTGAGTTAGCAAAGAAGATTATGTTTTTTTTGTTTTTTATATAAAATAATAAACCGAACACAAAAAGTAACTACCCCTAGATCATTTTGTAACCGATAGTTGTTTCAAGGTGTCATCTTATCACAATATTTTTATAGTTGTTATAAATATTTCGTTTCAAAATTAGGGATATTTAAGCCTGAATGAGCACAGATTTAAGACAAAATTACCCAATTACAAAAGTCACAAGAACTTGAGCATTCCTGTATATCATTGCGAAACAACACATGTTACTTAGTGCATTGACTATGGTTTATAAAAACAATGCTGTTTGATATTCCATCCATTGTTCTTTTTTATGAAACATGTGGTTTTGCATTATTGTAAAACAGTGCAATTTGGAATTTCTCAATAATTCAATAAACAGCAATAATAAAATTACTTTTGCGAATTTAGAAATTTGTCGGTTTTCTATTTGATGTTTGCTTATTCGGGCATGGATTGATGGCTACCTCCTAATGTTATACACTGTTTTCCTAACTAACATAGACATATTTTGGCGAGAGGAAATCTTAAAACGATTTATGGTTGTGAAATTACAAGGAATTGTTTAGGGGGTAGTTACTTTTTGTGTTCGGTTAAGTTAAATAAGTTCTAACTAAAGTACCCCGATTCCATCGACGTTTGTCTCAGTTATAGCTTCAGCTGTCTGGGAAGGAAGAGAGCGATCTGCATTGACTCCATGTTGATCTGGCTTTGTCTCCAATATGGATCGTTTCTCCTCTTCTGTACAGTCTTCCAATGCACTTTTCATGACCTGTGTTCGGAACAAAAAGATAGTTGAAATCTAAACATTACCATGGTCATATAACATAAAACCGAAATTTGCTTCCTTTTAACATTGCAGCCATACAGGCTCTTGAATATGCAACTGTCGTCAAATGTGTATCCCCCCCTCCCCTCAACGTAATGTTTGTTAATTTGTGGTTGTGCGTCACTGTAAATTTGCTTTAATTGATCACCATTTAAAGACGCCAGTATCCCCCGACAAGTTGAAAACGGTATTATTTGAGCGGAAGCACTTATTTGGACATTATGTATTATTACCGGGAAAATTCTCTGATTTTGGAGTAATATCTGACTCGTCACAGGGCGGCTATAGTTACTAAAGATCTCTATTTGCTTTGTTATTATTGTTATTATTAATTCCGTATTTAACAATAAAGATTATTATATTATTTCATACTCAGTATAATGAGATACCCAACGGGGAAACATCTGATGATGGAGGCTCACCACGGAACGAGTTTCATGAAAGTAATGAGATCGATTTGCAAGTAAGTATAATAGTGCAAATTTGATGTGGGTTGCTAACGGTGAAATGGTGAATTTAGTACAGAAATTTGCTTTTTTACTTTGCTGGTTAACAATGCATTATATTTTACAAAATTTCTGTGAATGTGCAAATTAGATAAATATCCTAATTATGCTAATGATATGCATTGCCAAGTGTTGCCAAGGTGGCAAATAAGCTGAAATATCTTTATTTCTTTTTCAGCACATGATTAAAAAATAATACACTCAACTCATTCCATAATATTGGCTGTATATATCCACTGAAATTCAATACTTTTCATAAATATACAAATTAGGGTCCGCCATCTTGGCTTTCATGGTGTTGCCCATAATTTATGGCACATGCAAATGAGCACCGGAAATTGATTTTCGCCCCAAAATACCCTAGAATAATTGTTTTGATCACTATTGTAATATTCCTAGAAAGAAAATGACCCTGACCTTATTTCCGAAATATGGAAATTATCTTTATAATGGTTATACAAATATTGCCCAATGTTGCCATGGTGGCAGTATAGCTAAATTTTCTATAGAAACCATGAAGAACATGAACAAACAAATTATTAGACATACACAATTATGAACGTCTACAGGTCTAATACACGACAAACCGTTTACACAGGACTATAGCAGGGTCAACAAATAAACTTTAATGTTGACATGTGCAAAAACTGAATAAGGGTTGATAACATGTGTATTCCCGTAATATGTTCACTGATTGATGCGTTAACATCCGTGAGCACAAATGCAATGTGATGTCGCTATTAACTTATTGAACAGACTTTGCACACTGTTTAAATAAAATCCGAACACTTTAAGGATTGATAACTGTTAAATAAAGGAAATTTGGAAAACCGAAACCAGTTCCATGCTTATTGGTAATCAGAATACAACGAGGGTTGCAATAACTGCTAGAGTTCTTATTTTATTATTATTATTTTATATTCAAACATGTAAGAAACTGACCAGAAATATATAATGTGATTGAAAAAGAGCAAAGAAAATGGGATTCCAACGGGATTCGAACCCGAGACCTCCGGATTGCTAGACATGTGCTCTTGCCGACTGAGCTATAGAAAACCCTAGTACGGCGCTCGTCTCTGAAACACCTTAATTTTCATTGCTCGAGTGGTCAGAAGCTATTATAAACCTGACATAAACCCGAAGGATAGAAATCAACTTGGGGATATATGCGAGGGATGGGGGACGTGTGGCATAACATTATAAGTGGGCGATTGTGCCCCCTCCCCCCCCCCCCCCCCCCACCTAACACCACCACCACTACCACCACCACTTTTTCCATGCACAAATTATTTCTTCTAGCGCCTTCTAAACCAAAGCTCAACTTTCTCTTTCATATACGTAATCAAGAAAACGAAATTTTTAAATGTAAATACAAAATCCGATATGCAGACGACACCACTCTCATGGAACTGGTATTTGAGAAACTCCAAGTCTCAACAAGTGAATTGGAGAAAGCATGCAGTAAATGGGGTATGAAAATTAATACTGCAAAATGTAAAATCATGACCGAGGACCATCGACAGATCTCTCTAAACAACACCAACATTGAGAAAGTGGACAAGTTTGTATTCCTTGGTAGCATAGTTCCTAACATAGAAGAAGATGTGAAAAGGAGAGTAAGACTGGCAGCCTGGTCATTTGGAAGGCTAAAAAGTACCATCTGGTCCAACCAAGACATATCAAGAACGCTTAAAGTTAGAATCTACAAAGCCCTCATCCTCCCTATTGCTACATATGGAGCGGAATCTTGGACTCTGCGTAAATCAGACAGAAAGAAACTTGAGGTTTTTGAAATGAGGTGTCTCCGGACCATCCTGGGAGTTCACCTAATGGACAGGGTGAGAAATGAAGAAATCCGACAAAGGCTAAGCATCACAAACACCATCTGTGAAGAGATAACAAAGCGACGCTTGAAATGGTTTGGGCATGTTGTCCGCATGCCGCATCACCGCCTACCATACCAAGCATACAGAAATGACTTTGACGCACGTAGACCCCCGGGACGCCCTCCTACGAGATGGAGAGACCAAGCCCAGAGTGACGTGGGACTACCTTTACACGAGGCAGAGCTCATAGCCCAGAACAGACCTGAGTGGAACAGAATCTCTCGTAGGGGAGCGAAGGGACACACCGTCCTGTGCACCTAAGTCAGTCAAGTAAGTCAAATACAAAACTGAGATGAAAACTAAAACTCACTTTTGTAACATCTGCAGAAATTAAGTAAAGTGCAAATATTTGTGATAAATTATTTTAAATCACATCATCGCGAGAACAACATCAATACATTGTTGGATGATGGCTGCATCGATTTAATTTGGGTGTCCAAACGGGGATGGGGGTACGCCGGCTCCAATTTATGTTGACTACACCAATTGCAAACTATAATGCAATTTGTGCATCTTAAAATAATATTATAATCCGACTATAGTTATGTACAATTATACTGATATTATATCGGTCTGTCACACGGTTCTTAGGATAGGATGTCAAGAATAAAGGGTGGTGATAATCAAACCAAAATCATATCGTTTCTATACTGGTATTATAAAAAATATCTTAGAAACATATATGTTTTTGTGTGCAGTATTTTTTGTATTAACTTAAATAACGCTGGAGGTGTATGGCAAGAAGCAAGGAATCTTTTAATCATAAACAAAACAAAATGGTCCTAAACCGTTGTGGAGATAATTTATGTAATAATTTCAGGTATAAACAATTTAAATCGACAAAAAACTTACCTTTTCTGTAGATTCGACACGTTTTCTGGACCGGTGCTTACTTTTACTCCGAGTTGGGTTTTCATTATTGTTCTGTAGCAACGCGTTGGAAATGGAAATACATGTTAACATCTAATTTTAGAATGAGTCGCACAGCACTATGATAGCGTTATATTCCTACAAATACCACTAATACAAACCAATATACCATATCCAGTCAAACGTACTAGATGAAACTGGGGTAATCCAGTAATACAGGCTTTAAAACAAACTTTGAAAATTACGATTATGTCACTATGCACACCGCAAAGAATAATCTTTAATATAACTTGATTATACCTGTGTAACATCTTTACTTGCGGTGTTAGTGACGCAAGACATTGTAAAGGGCAGGCATCCGTTCGGGAGTACCTCCCATAATTGAGTCAATGACTACAACAACACTTTGGTACATCAATTTTCAGCAATCTTGGGGCTGCGACCACCCCATTTAGGTCCCGCCGCACATATGTGACCCGTCCTACGTAGAAGAACCAAAAGTCGACAAAGTTGATTTTCTGGATTTGTATTTAGTTCGATTCAGCAATATCTAAGCTTTAATATGATATAAAGTTTGTCTCATAATGATTCTGCAACGCGGAGTTATTGACGCTTTTCTAAGGCAAATATTGAACGGTCTGGAAATAAGATGCCGAGAAAATAGCTCAAGAAACTTTACATCCATTTCGAAAGTGAAATTAGCGTTTTAAGCAGGCTATAAATGAACCGATTGCATGAATGGAATGTCGTAGCAACCTTTATTCAATTTTCTTGAAAACTTGCATATCAGTAAATATGTATGGTATACACCTTCCCTCCAGAAACTGTTGAATATTATCCATGCATTGTAGAGATATGAACAGATTTAATTACAATTACAAGTGGGTTTGGAACGATAAACTGTAGCACATCGAGCACATCGAGCACATGATACAATAGCGAGCACTTTCAGGTAACAAAAGGGGCTCCGCTCTGGATCTGTTTATTGTTCGATTAATCGGTATTGACTGGCAGTTTGATTTTAGGATGCAAACTTGCGTCTGGTGCGTAATGTAAAAACTATTACAAAGAACAGTATGTTGATACGTGAAAAGTAAAACGGGGTATCGAAGCTAGACATTTTGGAGGGGGAGGCCCCAGGTACCAAAGGGGGAGGCCCCAGGTACCAAAGGGGGAGGGGGGGGGGGATCCGTTGGTACAGGGTTTGTTTTCGTTCTTTTGGCGGGGATGCCCGGGGATGTCCCTTAGAAAATTTTGAAACAGGTGTCCAAGTAACGGAGGCGAGCCTCGGTCAACTTCAAAATGAGGGTATATAAAAGAGTGGGATTGTGCTTTAGCCAACTTAAAACAAGCTCTAAATAGCGTTTTTTTTTTTTTTTTTGGTGGTGTGGGGGGGGGGGGGGGGGGTATGCCTTATTATAAAATTATTATGAACTACTTTAATATTTAGTACAACAAATTAATTCTACATACGATTAATGAATGTTATGTTACAGGGCCCAATTCTTTAATCTATATAATACTCACACTCAACCAGTGGTGTACATAGTGTATGAGGTTGGAGGGGGGGGGGGGGGGGGTGGGTGTGCAGTTAATTGGATAGGACTTGGGTCGTATTGTCATAAACATACTTTGTCAAACTCAATAGAGCCACTATACAATGGAGGCCATTTGGATTACTAATCTCCGTGCACAGTCAATAGGGATTAAAGAATCTCGATGTGCGCTGGCCGCTCTTGACAGCCCTACCGAGATTCCAACTTAGCACAAAGGGGTTGTTAAGAGGCGGAGCTTAATATCGATCGCTTTTAGTTGCAAATAATTTTGGAACGCAAACTTTTCAAACCTGCAAAAAACATGCTTCAAAACTCTGCTTAATTTTTACCTTTCCACTGGATATTTTTACTGGATATTTTGCGTACCGGTAGAACAGATATCAGGGAAATGCATGAGGCAATAATATTTTTTTTCACTTTTTCATGCAATTTCAAATCAATCGTGATTTCTGAGGTTCGACATCTTGCGACTTTTGGCTCCCCTGCGGATGGCGAGGCACATATATTATACATCTGTGTAAAGAGACCACAAAATAAGCGCTCGAGCGACCAAGGCATCGACTCGGTCGCTAGTAAGGCTCTGATTCTGAGCATGCCAAACCATAAAACAAACTTTTAAAATTACAATGAACTTCTGATGACAGCCGCTTAATTATGTGTGTTCATTTCGTTTATGTATGGTTGCATGAATAGGTTTGTGTATAGACTATAGTATGTATATGTTGAGTGATCGGTACCAATGCATACCTGAAATATCGAACATGGACAGAAAGACATGCAAGAGCACGTCGAGCCCATGCTCCTATTTTGATCGGTGACTTTTGTAGCTTTTGAAGGACTTGCCGCACTTTCAACTCCATCCAACTCATCCAACTCATGCCCCTGCTCTTTACGACCCGTCAGATCATGCGCTTTTTTCTACATTGGAAACGAACGTAATGAAAAGTAATGTTATCTTACAACGCGGTTTACAAATATTTCATTTTTTTATCCATCGATAAAAAATTGAGTTACAAGTGGTTGTTGTCTTTAGTACATCTCTTTTTGTTTTGTTCCTGCTAGTATTACACACCAAGACCAAGACCAATCTCGTTTTCAGTTTGACCTTGACATTAACGAAAATAACACCAAGAGTGTGCTTTATTTTCTTCTCTCCAAATCATACAAAGACATTAATATATCTTATATCATAAACATGAATTTTTAACATTGTCAATAATTATGAGGCTAATGATTGAAGGGATCTAGTAATATTATTCAAATCCACATAACTTACCTAGAAATCGTGTGGTTCTCTCATACCGTGTTGTATTCGTATATTACCAATAGAAGATTGGAACAGGCTTGGGTTTTTTCGAATGTCACAATCGTTAAAATGATGATTACGATGGGTTTTTATTTTTAATTTGTTTTATCCACTGGACAGATATAACTGTGCACAAAGTCATACGATCTGATTTAATATGCATAGTTTCAATTACAAAATACTAAAACTAATCGCGTAATTGACAAACGAAAGAACCATCGAGAAAGCAAAGCTTGTAATGTTGCTTGGTCCCTATTAGTTAAGCTACTTTTATTTATAACACAAAAATGAAGAAAAAAATCATTACAAATAATAGTTCCAGATTAACAACATGTTGTTACCTATAAGTATCGCCCTTATGCATCCAGTAAAATGAAATAAACAATATGTAGTAGCCGTGATGTCAAGCTTTAAAAATTTAGTGACAAAAAATACTAAACAGAGTTCTAGAATGACACAATAAGGGATGAGGTATTATCTTGTCGTTTATATCGTTTATATTAGTAATATAGACACAGTCTTCTCAAATTTTAATATTTAGAAGAACAATAATTACAAGACTTACATGCTGCATTCTCTTAAGCCAGCAGGTTTGGACTGTAGATAGTGAGATATATAGACGTGATTATTAGTCTTATGAAATGTGTCTGTACAATTATATTCATTAAATGTTAAATTTGCTTTTGTAAACAATAAATACAAATGAAATAAAATAAGATAATAAATATTTGTACTTCTCTGTATCTATGATTTGTATATTATTAAGGATTCTGTGAAAACAGTCCCATATCACTTACATACCTACCCTATTGAAACAAAACGAATACATACATACATTAAACAAATAATGTAATGTGATAATACAGCACTGTACTGATAACCATCATTGTAAGCTTATTTCTGCTGTAACGAATATTGTTATATTTTTTTGTATTGGTCCTTCAAACAAATGTTTCGAACATTAATTACATTTTTAAAATGTTATTAAAATGATATATATACATTCAATAGAAAATATCTCGTTCATGCTGTATTTGTAGAGGTGATACATATCGAACACCATTAAATACTGGTCTATATATCAGCTTTTTCAAAGACGGTTCAAAGACGGCAATTCAATTTTGGATAATCAAATTTATTGCTCAATTGAAACAAGAAGATGCTAAAATATTAGACTCACTATTTTTCTGGAAGACAGTACAAATGACTATTGAAATTACTATTGAAATGACCAGGAGACCGAGAATTACTCCCAATGCAATCAGGCCATCTTTATATCGGTTGACTGCACAATATGTGCAGATAGTGTTATTCAACGGCAAAGGGACGTCCTCATTTCCTGCATGTCCTGCATGGATTAGCAAAAAGAAGAGAAGCCAATTATACGGTATATGCCTATTAATATTTAATGAGCGAATGATTTAACGTTAGAACTAGGTTACATGTTTTCTTTTAAAAGAACGATGAGGTTAACAAGTAGTATATAGGAATGTTCAAAGACAACAGTAGGATGGAGAATCATATTGCGCTTAAAGTGAAATCAGTAAAGTGTCTAACTAATAATAAAACAGGGTTAGATTGTTTTCAAATGCCCCGTTAGTATGACGATATCTATCATTGATAATCATTCCGCTCAAGAGCGTTAAAGGACCTAAAGAATACAACGTACTTTGGCACTTATTCCATAGTTGATGACTTGTAAAATAGGTCTGCCGAAAAAAAATCCATGAAAATAAACACAGTAGTGATTTAAGACTACTTTTCTGATGCCAAATCTCATTTAGCAGCCAGTTTACGCCCCACCCACATTTAGGGTCCAGACTCGGCAGCGTGATTGACATGTGATTGACAATTCATTGGCTTACGTCATGACGCGTCATCTACAGAATTTAGTTAATTAGTCCGTACTTAAGATGACGTCACATTTTGGCGATTTAAAAGGGGCGTTCCCAGGACAATTAGATATTTACTAATTACCCCAAAATTGATTGATTTTATGAGAAATGACTGCCAAATTTTTTTTTCTTCAGGACAAATTACATATAGCGAGCCGAATTGTGAAAATTAGGCCATCTAGACGCTATAGGTCCTTTAATGAACGGTCATAAACCTCATACACGTTATACAGTAATTCGTTGTAAAAGCCGACGCAAATGTTCGCTTTTTTAACCAGGAAAGCAGTGTTGTTATTTTTCAATGAAACTTTCACACACCATTCGGACATATCTTGCAATGATTTTGGTATAGGATTGAAGTCTCAAAAGTACTTTTGGGCAATATCTGACACTTTACAGGTGCACCTTTAAGCCCTTAAAAATGTGTCATGAATGAATAAAGCAATATAAAAAGAAAGCGCACAAATGAAATGATAGTAGTAATAATAAGACAGTCATGGGGAAAATTGAAATGAAATAAACGGGAAATTGTGGTATATATAAGAGTATAAGAAAACTAATTCAAACAGAAATGAAAAGGAACATTTATTGTACACAAAATTAATATAGAAATGGGGTATGATATGTTTGGAATTTCAGAAGAAATGAGATAGAAAAGAGATTGCAATGATATATTGAAAGTATTCCAAACTGGCAAAAGAGTGTTGAGAAGTTGTAATCGTCTTAATAGAAGAACAGGTATAATTACAAATTCCCGTGACGGTAAAGTTTTGATTACGTATGGTTACCTTGGGGGCTGGGGCATATTTTTTTATAATGTGGTATATACAGTGGAACCTCTTTAT
Organism: Echinarachnius parma; assembly: GCA_037951105.1. NCBI lineage: Eukaryota > Metazoa > Echinodermata > Echinoidea > Clypeasteroida > Echinarachniidae > Echinarachnius > Echinarachnius parma. Next base: position 24,472 of record JBAMJV010011068.1, on the reverse strand, counting down.
AACGAGATCCTTGGGGCCATGAAAATTAGTTTGTGGTATTGGGTATATTTTTATAAATATTAGGGTTAAAAAACAGAAGAATATAAAAGAGATGGGACCAGAGAGTGCTGTTATATAAGAGCTCTGTATTACGATATTCCACTGTATACCAGTCAGGACTGGTGCACAATTTTAAGAAATAGGGTAAGTTGTATTCTGCTTGTATAGATACAATAATCTCAAAATGGTTGATGACTTTATATAAGAAAACCTAGAGTAAGCGCTTACCAGGGGTAACAATGACAACAGATTTCTTTTCACGGAAAGTGGAAAGTCCACTGGTGTATGTTGCCCTGCATATTAGAGTGGTGTTTCCATCTGCTTTGATGAATGATCTGGTGTGGCTAATGACTAGCCCTGTGATAGAGCTGCTTCGCAACAAAATCTGTTCGCCATTAGTCGTCACCTCTATCCATTCAACGTAGCCAGTGGCGGGGAAGCTGGAGAACTGAGGCGTACAGGTTAAAGAACCGAGGCTGGTTCCAATTAGCGAGCAAACTGCAGTGTTGTTTGGGCACTCTTCAATGACGACTTCTGTTTTAAGATAGTAATAAGATTACAAAAATCATCACTTTTACATTCAAAAGCATAGTCTCGGAGCGGTTTTATATTATATAATATATATATTATAAATTTTCATAAAATTTACGTGGAAAATGTAATAATCAATATCATAATCTTGAACGTGTATAAGTATGTTTATCTCAAGATAAGCAATTATTCTCAAAGTTGTTTGGACATTCCCACCTGTCACGATTCAAAAAAAATATTACTGGAACGTATATGTTGTAAAAACATCATCAAATGTTTGCCTCCCCTGCAATTTTAGACTCAGTTCCATGTCGATATGCATAAGATGGTAAGTATCATAATTTGTACAATTGGACCAGTGGCGTGGCTATATGCGGGAGTCTGTGTCCCACTCCATACCCCCATATAACAGTATAAGTTGGAAAAATTAGAAATGCATAAGAGTAAACATTTTAACAGAAAATGATAAAGAAATAATTAGAGTGTGCCCACTAGAATCCACGTGCCCCTCCCCCTCCCCCTAAATAAACCCAACCTTCCCCATTCAATCGGTCCACGATATGAGAGACAAATATTTCCATTATAGTCCTGTAGATTTTAATAAGACCTAGACATTTTCTTTAGTACAATGTTTTATTATTGATTAATATTTTAGAAGGGTTTAGAAGAAATTTCACCTTTGTTGCCACCTTGGCAACTTTGGGCAACTCTTTTTATAAGCATTATAAAGATAATTACCTAATTTGCATATTTCTGAGATAGGGTCAAGGGTCTTTCTCTATCTAGGAATAGTACAATAGTAATTAAAACAAATATTCTAGGGTATTTTGGGGCAAGGAATCCATTTCCGGTGCTCGTTTGCAAGTGCCATGTTGGCAACGCCCTGAAATCCAAGATGGCGGCCCCTAATTTGCATATTTATGAATATTATTGATTTTCAGTGGCTGTAGCCTCAAATAAGCAATTATTTGTCTTTATTTTTCTTCAGTCATGTTCTCAATGTGTATTAAAGATACTTCAGCTTGGTTGTCACCTTGGCAACCTCTGGCAATGCATATAATTAGCATTATTAAATTATTTACCTAATTTGCATATTCCCAGAAATCAGGTAAATCGTGTATATTGTGAACCCAGAAGGTTAAAAAGACAAGAAATACCACTTTTCCAAGTTTTTAGGGGGCAACAAATCCATTTATGATACTTACATCGATGTATCACCTTTGCAAACAACATTAATCCAAGATGGCCTCCTTTTGCATTTTCATGGAGATAATGCTATTTTCCACTTTAACTTTATTTTATAAAACTGTAATATTTTTAATGTTAGCACCCATCTACATTGTGATTCAAGTGTTCTACTTGCTAATTCCAATAATTGAAAGTCCAACTAGATGGATCTTCGATTGCGCGCAATCGAAAATTATGCCTCCGCTATCACGCGATTTTAATATCAAGCCCAAATTAACATGCACTGATTTAATTTGTAAAAATATTTTTCATATATTTTGAGTCCTGTGACCTTGACCATATGACCCCAATCTTTGATGGCTCCCTAAAAAACATTCAGGTACCAACTTTGATTGAAATCTGACATTTAGTTCTTGAGATTTTGGCATTACAAGCTTTTTTGCATGTATAATGAGTGCCGTGACCTTGACCTCAACCTCATGACCCCAACATTTTATGACTACGTTGACTCTTTATGATACATTCAGGTACCTAGTTTGATTGAAATCTGACATTCAGTTCTTGAAATTTTGCAATTACAAGCCATTTTCGCATATATATGGAGTCCTGTGACCTTGACCTTTGACCTCATGAACCCCAAATCTAATCAGATCATTGCTACCCCGATATGTACACTCATACCAAGTTTGAAATTGATCCGTTAACCGGTTCTTGAGATATCGCAAGAACGAGGCATTTTTACACATATATTGAGTCCTGTGACCTTGACCTTTGAACTCATGAACCCCACAATCTAATCGGATCATTGCCACCTCAAATTTTACACTCAAACCAAGTTTGAAATTGATCCGTCAACCGGTTCTTGAGATATCGCGAGAACGAGGCATTTTTGCATATATATTGAGTCCTGTGACCTTGACCTTTGACCGCATGACCCCTAAAATCTAATCAGATCATTGTCACCCCAATATGTACACTCAAACCAAGTTTGAAATTGATCCGTCAACCGGTTCTTGAGATATCGCGAGAACGAGGCATTTTTGCATATATATTGAGTCCTGTGACCTTGACCTTTGACCGCATGACCCCTAAAATCTAATCAGATCATTGTCACCCCAATATGTACACTCATACCAAGTTTGAAATTGATCCGTCAACCGGTTCTTGAGATATCGCGAGAACGAGGCATTTTTGCATATATATTGAGTCCTGTGACCTTGACCTTTGACCGCATGACCCCTAAAATCTAATCAGATCATTGTCACCCCAATATGTACACTCACACCAAGTTTGAAATCGATCCGTCCACCGGTTCTTGAGATATCGCGAGAACGAAAACGGGACGTACGGACGGACGTACGGACGGACGTACGGACGGACGGACGGACGGACGGAAGGACAACCCGAAAACATAATGCCTCCGGCCACTTCGTTGGCGGAGGCATAAGGCATAAAAATTATAATATTGATCTAATATAACCAAAAGAATGAAGTCGTGTATCATAACATGTGAAATTTCATGAGCAGCCATCTTGGATTTGAGAAGGTTGCCATGGTGATATATGAAAATAAGTATCAGGAATGGATTTGTTGCCCCCTAAAACCTTGGAAAAATGGTATCACTTGTAAATTTTACTTTCCGGGTTTCCAATATACGCAATTTGGGGGAATATGCAAATTAGGTAAATAACCTAATTATGCAAATAGTATGCATATCTAGATGTTGCCATGGCGGCAACACATCTAAAATATCTTTACGACATATCTAAAACATGATTATAAAATAATAATCTGAAAGTATCGCTTATTAGAGGCTGTAGTCACTGAAAATCAATAATATTCATAAATATGCAAATTAGGGGCAGCCATCTTGGATTTCAAGGTGTTGCCCATTCGGCACATGGAAATGAGCACCGGGAATGGATTCCTTGCCCCAAATTACCCTCGGAAAATAGTTTTGATCACTATTGTACTATTCCTAGATAGAAAATAACCCCTGACCTTATTTCAGAAATATGCAAATTAGCTAATTATCTTTATAATGCTTATAAAAAGAGTTGCCCAAAGTTGCCGAGGTGGCAACAAAGCTGAAATTTCTTCTAAACCCTTCTATAATATGAATCAATAATAAAACATTGTACTAAAGAACGTCTCCAGGTCTAATACACAAAGTATAGGACCGTCTACAGGACTATTACCAGGGTTATAGACTTGAACAGCCAGTTCTATCGGTTTATATCTGCTGGAAGTGACCCTGCAAACCAACTGTCGTTCATCGTTGAATGTAATGGCTAGTTCCCCTCTGCTGTCGAAGCTTCGCTCCTCTAACTTCACTCCGTCGCCTTGCCAAGATACATTGACAGCGTCTGGAAAGCCAGATATCTTGCACGTGATGTTTGCCCCATCAATGTTTGCCCTATTCACCCAGCATGTGCTGTCCACATCCGTGCACTCCTCAATGTACACCTCTGTGGAAATATATGTGTAAAAAGAACAAAATCATTGTACGATTGTAGAAACTATCTGGTTACGTTACCAGTGCTAAATGTGCAAGATAATTAGGTGATACGCTATACAGCGTATCACCTATTGTTATTACTCAGCGGGGTGTTTCCACAATCGCACAATACTTCACGATCATCTCTGGCTTTGTGTATATAATTCGTGTCATGTTACAAGGCTCGATCTCGATAAGATCTTGTTCATAACATATCAAATTATCATGCGACATCATTTGATAACGCTACCACGATCCGTCGTCATTTCCCGCGGTCATTCCGATTTCATTCGACATCATTTTGATAACGCTATCACGATCCGTCTTTATTTCCCGCGGTCATTACGATCTCTAAATATACCGCAATTGTGGAAACACAATTTTTTTTTTTTTTTTTCTTTGTACGTTTTTTGTGTCTCGTGTCTGTAAAATTTGGCTGGGGATATGATAATGAAACCTGGTGAACATAATAGACCTTGGTCCGAAATTGTGCACCTGGGTAATGATTATGACGGTACTACCCTGTGACGTCATGGAGACGCCATTTTGTGAAATATTTCAACAGCCCATATCTTTCTTACGTAATGGTATATTTTCACCAAATTTTGTACATGGCAAACTAAGTTCAAGGGCTATATAAAAATGTCGCACCCAAGGTCGTACGGACAACGACGGACGCGTACGCGCGCGTCAAAGGGTAAAAATCCTTGAAAAATTCTCAAATCATCCGGCGAACCAATTTTCCATACGTTTCAGGTCATTCCGAGCATTTCAAAATTTTGCGCGCGTGCGCGTTTGCGCGCGCGCTTTTTCACGCGTAGCGCGCACGGAACAAAAAAATGGCGTTTTTTTTTTTTGGAAACTGTTCCCAATACTTTCTATGATAAATTAAAACAGTTTCCAGATCTCCTCGACCAAAAACGCTCGAACAGGAGGGCGTAAAACTTTAAAATCCGCGAGTGCTGCTATGCACAAAATATGTACAAAATATGCCCTTTTTTAATTGATAATAATTTTTAAAATCCACGGGCAATTTTGTTAAAAATATTTTTCCTTGCAGACGAATGAGTTGTAGATACAACGTCATGTATCCTTATCGCCAACCAAACCTCATTATGTAATCATATGACCATGAGAAGTTAACATTAGCAGTTTTCAACGATTTTATCATTTGCGATTATGTATATATCGTGTTTGGATTCCGATATCTCGGTCAATTCTGCTTGAATCTGTCCCAAGTTTTGATATCTTGTAGCTGGGACGATTCTGAACAATTACTATCTCTTTCCGACCGGAAATGTGCCGATGCGCGCGTGCTACACATGAAATCCGCGCGTGCTGCCATATGTAAAATATGTGAAAATGTGGTAAAAACATGCCCTGTTCAATTGATCATAAATTTGAAAATCCATGTTCAGTATTTTGGTTGTTGTGTATTCGTGACAGAGTATGAGTTGTAGATATGGTGCGATATTCAAAAATCGCCAATTGGACATCGTGACGTCATCAATTTGCCATGAAAAGCGAAAATTTAATTTTGATTGATTTCATAAATTTTGTGTTATGTTTTGAAGGTGCAGTTGTGTGTCTATCTCCTTCGATTCTGGTCGAATACGTCTACAATTTTGATATGTTGTAGCGGAGATCTGGAGGAAAAATAATATGTTCCTATTATGTTGCTCAAATAATGGAAACATTTGTTTTCCCTCTATTGCAATGTAGCATACAAATAATTCAAGATATTCCGAGTAAGCCGTTATATTTCTTTTGTTTCATAACTTATGGTGTTTTTAATTAAATCTTTGAAAACAGTAATTGGTTCTCCAAACAGGGCACATCAAATTGATGCATATAATGCCTTGCTAATTAACGTGACTAAGCCGCCCTCCCCAAAGTATGTGGCTTCGCCCCTATTACTACGTCATACAATTTCATATAACGCCCACCTCTTTCAGTAACGGTCAAAATAATCTCTCAACCCTAGCGTTTGCGTGTAGTAATCCCTATTAGCGTTGCAATAATGGAGAAAGGTGATTTTGACTCGACCTGTATCAACGTAATTCGATCCCTACGAACTGAAGTACCGCAATAACACGGTTCTCTCTTCCTACACACGAAGTGGGGATCAAGTATTGTGCCTGGAAAGTTTTGGTCTCTTCTCTGATCAACACGTTATTTTACAGGTAAGACAATATAATTTCTATCTTACATGGATAATTGAAGTTATATCGCATTTTATAATGTTAAGGTAGTCATGTTAAAGTTATATATTTATAATGAATGAGATGGATACTAGTGGAATTATGAGGGAAGAGTTTGAGAGAGATTATACTAGTTATAGTCGTATAACTTGCTGAATATTGAGAATAATCTTTGTATTGTTTATGGTAATTATCTAAGTAATAATTATATACTGGTTGATCGATGTAAAAGAGAGACACAAGTTGTGAATTAATACATGTATATATTATAAGTGAGTATACTGTTGCATAAAGATTTAGCATGAGGTACTGCTGTGAACAGTGAAGATTAACTTTGAATGTTCGATGTGAACGGGACTTATAATTATTTTTCTGTGTGTTCTCCTATACTTATGATTGTATTTGTGGAACCAGCCAAAGCATAAAGCCGTGTGTATGAAAAGGGTTTAGTTATTCCAATCGCCCCTTACCGAAACTAAAATTGAGATAAACAAACGTATATATCTGCAGTCTGTCTCATTCACGAAATGGTTGACAAAGTGTAGTCTTATGGATCAGACCCATTTAGTATATCATTTTGTATTGTACATCGACGAAACGTACACAATGCATAGTTGACCTTAGAATAGTAATTCAAATTGTCTGGAATATAGAATAACTAGGAACACTGGTAATTGTGTATGTGGAAGATGATGTATTCGCTTCTCTGAGAAACCTCCCAAAAGAATAACTTTGTACGATTGCATGGTTTAAAGGTACACTTGAGTATTGGTACTTCCCGAAATGCCCCATGACACAAAATTGGTTGGTTCTAATTCAATTAGAAAGTTCCTTGAATAAAACATGTAAAATGAGAATCATTCCCTTTCAAATGTTCTCATAATTGTAAAATTTCATTTAAAAATATTTTATTTATATATCGTCTAGACAATCGATATCTTGATTTTTTTTTAATACTTAAAATGCATATACACTTCTTTAAAAAAAATAAAAAGAGGTTTTTAAATAGTTGATACTATCTTTATCTAATCATTATTTTCACAAAACATCACATGTACAATTTTGCTTTCTTAGAAAGCACCCTCTTGAGTTGTAACAGCTATTTTTTTTTTTAAATGATAACCGGGTCTTTACTTTGTCGTTTGTTATTTTCTATACATGTCAACCATGGTTGAGTTATAACTGTTAGGTTGTACTGTAATGGTGCAGGTTTTGATTAATACAATTTAGTTTGACTAAAACTCCATTATCCCTTTAAGAATATTTTTGATAGTTTTTTCCCCTATCTATCATCCCCTCAGTACACCAGGGATTCAGGAATTGTTTATTTTAGTTCGGTCACTTCACAAACATGTTGTAGATTCGAGTAGCCATTTTGACGCTAGGATTTAAAGTGCCATTGTCAGTTTTTAGATTTAGTTTAGTAATTTGATATTATTTATAAAGTTAATATATTTTTTTTAAATATGAAATACATTATTTGATACTTGATTATTATAAGGAGTTTTTGTGATAACTGTTTAATAATGTTTAATGTTTAATAATTCTTTATAAGCATGCATGATAGGTCTGATGGTGACAGGGTGTAGTCTTATCGTTCAGGCCCATGAAAGTATATTACTTTGTGTTATACATAAACTTCACTGTTAGTAGTAATTGTGCATCTTGATTGTGTGGTAAATGATATAGTTATTCAAAGTTTCTGGAACATATATAATCACTAAGACGACGGATACTTGTGATGATGATAGATAGTGGCGATTTTTTCAAAGGGGGGGGGGTTTATTTCGTCAACCAAAAAATTGTCAAGGGGTGCCGGTTGAGGGGTTGTTAATGAAGAATTTTCCAGGGGTGGGCGTCGATGAAGATTTGTCGGGGGGGGGGGGGGGGGGGTGTCGGTGAAGATTTTTCGAGGGGGGTGTCAGTGAAGATTATTCGAGGGGAGGGGGAAGTCGGTGAAGGTCAAAGGTCATGCGTATCACCTTATTCGTCAAAATGACGAATAACATGTCTAGTTTTTCATTGCTTTTCATCGGATTTATACATTTTAGTTTGTAATGATATGTTGCAAGTTTTGGTTACTAGCATATAGTTTTACCGAAATTATACATAGGTAAGTTTATGAATGTTGATTTCTTACTAATTTAGATCTTCTAAACAAATTCAAACATAAAGGAAACTTACCAGAAGTATTAAATAAATGAAATGAGCAAAGCAAAAAAATAAAATACAAAAGACATCCGGATTGCTTGACCAGTGCTCAACCATCGAGCTGCAGCGATCCTTAAATTGGGTAACTTTCCATGGAACCCCTTTCATTGCATAAATTCCAAGCATTGATTTGAATAATTTAATGCATAGTCTACAGTTCATACATGCAGCAAGAATGCGCATACATTTGAACATGGGTGCATCTAAATATGACTGTCAATAGCAAAGAATAAAAGCGTTTTGAAACTTGATTCGGGTAATAGTCCAGTCAAAATATAGGGTCTTGACCTCGGCAAAATTGCAACGTGGGAATTTTCTTCGGAATTCTGTTCAGGAAACTCCCCTGAACAACATAATAAATTTCCTAAGAAATCAAAGCTAGGGAAAGTGGTTTAATTTGCATTATACAGATAATTAGCTAATTTGCATATTTCTGAAATGTTGTCAGGGGTCATTTTCTATCTAGGAATAGTAAAATATTGATAAAAACGATTATTCTAGGGTAATTTATGGCAAGGAATTCATTAACGGTGCTCATTTGCATGTGCCGTATAGGCAACGCCCTAAAAACCAAGATGGCTGCCCCTAATTTGCATATTTATGAATATTATTGGTTTTCAGTGGTTACAGCCTCTAATAAGCAATCATTCCAGATTATTGTTCATTCATGTTCTAAATATGTAGTGATGATATTTCAGATTAGTTGCCACATCTAGCAATGCATATAATTTGCATAATTGAGTTATTTACTTAATTGGCATATTCCCCCAAATTGAGTATAGCCTATTGGGAACCCGGAAAGTAAAAATAACAAGTTATACCACTTTTCCAAGGTTTTGGGGGGCAACAAGTCAATTTTTATACTTATTTCCATATAGCATCATGGCAACCTTCTTAAATCCAAAATGGCTGCTCCCAAAATTACACATGTAATGATACACGACTTCATTCTGTTGGTTATATTAGAACGATATTACAATGTTGGACCCTCAATTATTGGAATTATCAATTAGAATACTTGAATTTCAATGTAAACTGGGTTCCAAAAGAAACTTATCACTTTTTCAGACCGACGCTCACTAAAATCCATAGCACCAAATTGATTCATATTTAGACACAGATAAGCTATCATTCTCATTATGAAGCATATCTCAAACATTACAAGTTTGCTTTTGCCAAAAAAGAGAAAAATGCCATGAAATCACTACAGGTCACTTTTCAAAAATCACAGAAACTGCTCGCTGCGAACCTCCACGAAAGGCGGTCTATTCAGAACTTTCAATAGCTATTCATTCAACTTCAAAGCGGGTTATGTAACCACTAGACTGGCTATTGTCCGTACCGAGCTCTGTGCCCGGAAAGCGAGCAGTTTCTGTGATTTTTGAAAAATGACCTCTTGCGATTTCTCCTTATTTTATTCTTTGTTGACTAAAGCAAACATAATTTTTTTAGATGAGCTTGCTAAGGAGTATTATATCTATTCTATGCCCAATTATGATTACTGTTTATGCTTTGGATTTTAATGTGTGTCGCTCTGAAGAAGTGATAAGTTTCTTTTGGAGCCCAGTTTAGTTGGTTGCTAACAGTAAACAAATTATACTCTCGTAAAATAAATGCCGTTAAAGTGGCAAATAGAATTATCTCCTTTAAAATGACAAAGGCGGCCATCTTGGATTTATGTGGGTTGCCAAGGTGATACGTCGAATTAGGTATTATAAATGGATTTCCTGCCCCCCAAAACCTTGGAAAAGTGGTATTTCTCGTCTTTTTTGCCTTCTGGGTTTACACAATCAACGATTTTACCTGATTTCTGGGAATATGCAATTGTGAAAATAATTGAATTATGCTAATTTTATGCACTGCTAAAGGTTGCTAAGATGGCATCCAAGCTGAAGTATCTTTAATACACATTTAGAACATGATTGAAGAAAAAAAACCTGTAATTATTGCTTATTAGAGTCATGATTAGAGGCTGTACCCACTGAAACCCAATAATATTCATAAATATGCAAATTAGGAGCAGCCATCTTGGATTTCAGGGTTTTGCCCATATGGCACATGCAAACGAGCACCGGAAATCGATTCATTGTCCCAAAATACCTTATAATATTTGTTTTAAATACTAGTGTACTATTCACAGATAGAAAATTACCCCTGATCTTAATTCAGAATTATGCAAATTAGCTCATTATTTATAATGCAAATTAAACCACTTTCCCCAACTTCCATTTCTTAGGACTTTTAGTATGTTGTTCAGGGGAGTTTCATGAACAAAATTTCGAAGAAAATCCCATGTTGCAATTTTGCCGAGGTTACCCCCTAATATTTGCTAGATTGACTGGACTATAAGGTTATTTGTGTCCGGGTGATAGGCCGGATACGAATTGTGTATTCAAAATGGACCCTTGAGTTTTGGTATAGAGGGCGCAACACAAAATAATTCTTTCTGAGATAATGAAAAACTGAGTGTCAAATCAGTTAACAAATTGCTGAAATCACAATAAACATATAACCATTTGTAATAATTTTGGGGCACTACAATAATTCGATAATTTTGAACCAGCCGTTAAATTTTTTTTTAAATGCTTCCACTTTTCACAAATGTACTAACGAGGTTTTTAAATAGGTGTTGATTATCCCTCTATCTAATTCTAATCACTATTTCCCAAAAACATCACATGCACAATATTTTATTTAAAATGGTTGAAACCACTATTTAGAGAACGCTCTCTTGAGTTTTAACGGCTCCTTTTTAAATTTAATGGGGTAGTACAGTTTTGGTAAGGCTAAACTAGTAACCAAAACCTGCACAATAACATTACAAACTAATAGTTATAACTCCTCAATGCTCAAAAGGTATACACAATTACAAACAACTAGGTAAAATGCCTGTTTTCACTAAAAAAACTTTTAAAAAACATTTAAACACAAGAGGGCACTCTCTAAAGAAAGCATTGGTTTCAACTATTTTTTATACAAAATTATGCATGTGATGTTTTGTTGAAATAATGATCAAATAGAGAGATCATCAACAACTATTTAAAACCTCTTTTGAAAATTTTTGAGAAAGTGTAAGCCTTTAAAAAAAATGTAATCATCGAATACATCTGGGGCCCAGATAAGATTTATTCCGATCGGATTTATTTATTGATATTTCAGCCATTTTTAAACCGATTGTGATCAAATAAAGTTTATTCTGTCATTAGAATTGAATGCTCTTTCAAATTTGACACTCAGGTTTTCATTATGTCACAAAAATATGATTTCGTGCAGCGCCCTCTATACCAAAACTGAACTACACTTTTAATGCGCTTTTTACTTTAGTAATTCTTAATTTTCTATTCATTTCCAAAACTAGTTTACCAAAACTGATCTATCCCTTTAATATTGGACAACTGTAAGCAAAATAAATGTCCGTCAAAAATCATGAATTAAAGTAAAAGTAAACATTTCTATCTTACCCAATATGTTCAGCTCGACATTTACTTGAGAAGACTCTTTTCTTACAGATTCGCGATATTCACACCTGTATGATCCATTATCTGAGGCACTGACATTAATCACTTCAAGTTTGGAAGAACATATCGACACTCTGTACTTGTCTGTTCCCATGACACATTCGTCTTTGGAAAATATGGGGGAAGAAGAATGACTCCATGTCAGAATCTCCACGTTGTTTAAATTGACGCCGCATGACAAGATGGCATTGTCGCCTGGTCTTGCAACCACGATATCTGCATGGAGAAAATAAAGATTTCTTGCATTTTCACTTCTAAACATTAAGTTGACTGCATTTACCTGTGCTGGTATGATTACATTGCAACTGTGCAATTTGCAAGTATAAGCATGATACTACTCCGCCAGGGAATTAATGTATAATTATGCTTATTAAGTGCATTTTAAAGGCAGTCCTCTAACGAGTCGAGCTATTATGTAGGCATCAATACATTCAGTAAACATTCCATGAAGCATAAGGATACTACAATGCCATGTGTCCAGTTAGTGGAATTTAAAAGTTGACACTTATACTGCATTAAGATGATACATGAAAAAAACGTTTAAGTCTTATGTTCGTGAACATTATTATTTCTTGGTTTATTATCACCATAAAGTTGAAAGAAAATCAGTCCTTGTTTCATCTCAAATTTTTAAATCACTTTGCGCTTGAATAAATAAACCCGGCAAATGTGTGAACAAAGTACAAACACAAATGGAAAGTTACGCGGCTCCTTAACATATTGACACGAGACAGGGACTGATAAGGATTCAAGAACAATGAAGATAATTTGTAACAAGATTTACTTAATTTAATGTTAATGTAATGTTACATTCGTGACAATTACATAAGCCATAAGTATCATGTATTGCAAGTACTTGTATACATCTATTGCAGTCATGTTTATTCATGTATCTATACCGATATACCCGTATTACCTTTTTGGTTGACTATTGTTTTTTATGACAACATAATGTAGGAAATGAATAACTCAAAAGACAAAATACTGCATGCATGTTTATCCGCCGATCATTTATAATTTGCATTATTTGAATGCAAAGCCTATTTCGCAACGCATACTGAATGAGATTATTGTTCATTTAAATATATACGTTTTTTACGTAATACTTTTTAGATTGTTTTTACCATCCTTTGATCATGTTCTGTTCTATTTGCGTTGTGATATTTGTGGCGAGTCCCGTAAAGATGGCACAGGATACCTACAAAACTGAATTACCTCCCCCACCCAGTTCTTAAACCCTGGTTGCGTTTAACCTCACGTTGCACGACAGTAGAAATGTTTATATCTCACCTTGACCGTGGACTTCGAAAGTAGTCAAAACGTACATTAGGACCGTTGCGGGATAGATCCACTCCATTGTCATGATTATGCCATCATATTTCTGTTGACAGAGATACGTGTATGTACATCACATAAAAAGGGATATATATCAGTCGACCAATGATTCAAAGATATTAATACATTTTACATAGTAAAGATAACTCATACATATTTCAAATATATAGAGCTGATACTTGAGGAGACAAATGTGACAGGTAGACACAAAAGGACACTTATAGGGATATACTGTAGTAACCATATCCAAATCCACAAAACTTAGTTAAAACTTTAGTGGTTTTCTCATGCCTTTATTGTATTCACATTACCAATACAAAATAGAACAGGTTTCGGTTTTCGCATTGTCCTTTTGTTAAATGATATTTACGATTGAAGTGTTCAGATTTTCAATTATCCACTGGAATGTATAACTGTGGATAAAGTCAGTGCAAGCTATTTAAAAAGGGGTCGAGACAGTTGAATGCGCTACAAACGCCCTTTGTACTATATGGAGTGATGTTCGCAAACCATGCCATTTACATTCTTTTGCGCGCGCAAGCGATTGCTTGGGTGAGGCAAGCAAAATGTTTCAGCACAAGCAAAAGATTATACATACCAATTTAACTATTTGCTTGATTTTGTATGCATTCAGCCTATTAATTAGCGCGTATTCTATTTTCAAACGCGACCTGTTTGTTCTATGCAGGAACAATATATCGCCAATTGCCCTGTCTTTATACTAAAAGGGACATCGATGATACACCCACACACCCACCACTTCGACGTGTGCACCGCGTCCTTGATAGTATGTTCATTTTTAAAATAATAATAATAATAATAGATCGTATTTGTATAGCGCCTAATGCAGAACAGCCTCTAAGCGCTTATTATTATCCCTGGTCATTTAGACCCGCACAATTATCTTGTACACATTCTCAACTCCCCGGGGAGCATACTAGCCGCGGGCAACTATATTGGTGCACCAAGCTAATTTTCACGAGACCAGGTACCATCAGGGGACCACCAGACAAAGAATAACTATATGTTTTGGTACAATTGTGTGATATCCAGTATTTTGTAAAGAGTTGTGTAATTCATAAACAATGCATTTAATTATTACCACTACTTACGGAACCATTATGAACTCATTGTTACCTATACACTTTTGCGAGTGCACCAATTATATTCGTACGTTTTGAGACAATATGTCCGTCGGCCTAGACGAAATGTAGTCTTTGTATGCAGACCCATGAACACATGTTGTAGTATGGTGATGCTTTTTTCAACATATTTTTGTCTGAACCTTTTGGTGGAAAAACGAATATTATTGTTGGGTTGTGGTACCCTTTAATGTGTGATGTCGCAATCGTAGCAGGCGCGGGGTATTCCCTAGCCTTTAACAAGGCTTCGTGTCTCAAGCAAGAAATGGCTGCGCTGCATGCAGGATCAGGAACGACTGAACGCCTGATGGAGGCTATCTGAAGAGTGGTGAATTCATGTCTCGGCAAATGATTGTGCAGGGTAGTCGCGCTGTCCAGTCGTTCCTGCATAATGCATACTATACCGGGCATTCAACTCAGTTCAGACGAGACATGCCTTGTCAAGAGGCTAGGTATTCCCATGACATGGATAAAGGCATACTTGTACTGTTTACATAAGGCTGTAAATGACGTCCGAAAATGCACAGCCGCTAGATATGTGTATTGTGATCAAAAGTTCAATATTTGCTTATTATGAAATACAAATACAGATGAACATTCTTCTATAGATATATAATATATTCTCCATTATTGACATAGATTGTATATGTAGTGATCATACAAAGGGAATACTTCATAAAAAGATGATACCTCGAAACTGAATTGGCATTCTACAATACATGGCTCTTGATTCATCGATTGGGTTATACAGAGTGTATCCAAAAAAAGGGTACTCGAAGTTCAAAGGTCAATTTTTTCAAGGTAATATATTTTCATTCCATATGGATGTTTTGGACACACAAAACAAACATCGACTTAAATCATGCAACATTTAAGTGTGGCACCATTGATTTCAGGAATGTATTCATTGGTCAAAACTTGCAAAAAGTGGGTTTCGGACCTGTCCTCTTTAACAACAAAGATCTCAGCAACGCGTGGCACTGCTGATTCAGAAAAGGTATCAAATGAAAGCTAAATAGTTACTCTTTATATCTATATCACTTTTATGGTATGACAATATATTATTTTGAAATAATTGACCTTTGAACTTGTAGTACCTTTTTTTGGGTACGCTCTGTAGATATTGCTAGAAAGGAAGTGATTAAGATGACTAATTGAGTCTATGTGAAACCCCTATACAGGGTGGCCCCAAAAAAACGGAACGGGGCACTTCCCGAAATAAAGTACCAACATGTTTATGTCCATCGGATAGGGTGTCTTTTCCAATGAAAAACGATACCAAGAAAAGTAATTTTGGTCGTGTAGTTTTTGTTTTAGGACGCTGCGAGTGAGACCATGTCAGGTACCAATTTTTGTCAATTTGTACCTAGTCTGCGCCAGTTAATATGCACTCCCTGCCCGTAATACCATTGATCGACCATGCCTATTCTCTCGGCACACGGCTGAGTGCACACTAACAATGGCGTGCGTTATCAACGCTGTGAAAGGCGGTACGTGCGATGTATCAAGCACTGGCTTGTTAAAAGTTGACAAAAAAGAGAACCTGACATGGTGTCACTCACAGCGCTCTAAAACAAAAACTACACGACCAAATTGACTGTTCTTGGTGTCGTTGTACATTTGAAAAGACACCCTATCCGATGGACATAATACATTTGTTACTATATTTTAAGAAGTGCCCCGTTCCGGTTTTTTGGGGCCACCCTGTATAGGCTTCCATTTATAATATTAACATGATCACAATAATTCTCACATATCCACACAATATTTTTTAATTAAAAACAATATAGTGATGAAAGGGATATATCATCAGCGGTTATGCAAAACCCCGGCATGAACACTATACCCATGTAACATCACATACCATTTGTTAGTAACCCATCTATACAAATGCAAATAGACACATAGATTATGACTCCCCCTTGCTAAACTCCTTTCTTAACTGAGGACTAAATCAGAATAGGAAAAATTTACCTCAACATTTGATTTACATGCATCAATAAGTGTAAATAAAAGGACAGATACCTCTTTCAAAACGAATATTGAATGTTGGATGTTGATTATTTTTTTTTCAATTACTTTTCTGAAAATGTGCTTATTATTGTGTATCCATTACTATTACAAACTTTACTATAATCATGTAAATCAAATTATCTCTATGTATATTTTCAATATTCAATGGATGTATTTATTTCGGTATTATGTTGTATTATGTGAATATATTGAAAATAGAATTATCAAATCAAATCAATACAAAATAATTTCACGTATTTAACATGGTCAACAGCTTGCATCTAGCAAGAGGCAATTGCAGCCATTAATAAAATGAGCAAACTTTTCGTGAATCATGTTTGTTTATGGTTGCTTCATGATAATCAGCTCAAACACTTTCCCAATTACGCTACCAAGACTCAATGCTCTACGATTGGCTGATTTAATTAGGCCAATGCCCGTTTTGTTTTGGCACCATGATCTCATTGAAAGAGAATGATATCAGACCATGATTTGAAGTTTGTTTAATTGATTTATGCTTGTTTTTATATACTTTGTAACCTTGTGAAAAAAGAAATTCCATGAATTTGGACAATAACATAAAATCAATAAATTAAATAATACATACAATTTAGAAACACAGTAGCAATCCTCGTATCTCCTTAACCACCATTTACCACACATGGGGTACTATGACCATGGCACCCATTATAATACTGTAGTTGTTTTCTTACTCGAGAACAACATTGCTTTTTTGTTGAGTAACTCTTTAGCAAATTAATCAGAGTATCGAAATTCCAGGGCATGAGTATACTACTCGTTCTTTGGCCCTTTCGTAAATTCAAACAGTAGATCCTCCACATAATGATTATATCGTGAAAATGTTACCTTTCGAGACCTTGTCACATATCAATAACAGTTTTTTAACATTTATCTGTTATATGAAATTAATCAATTGCTTTACGGTGTCTAACATAATGAAATTCCCACAGTAAATAACTTCATTGGGTGCAGTAAAATATTCTTTATAACCACATAATATATATTCTCACGAACCGTCCAATTAATATTATGAGTATAGTGGATGAGGACTTACGTTTCAGAAGACACTAAGTTATATGTACAGTTCTGTCTCACGTTGTTCAGTTGATTGTATCAGTACCAAGAGTGCACATTTAGAGATACTATAACATTATGTGCTTTTAGTAAGAGACCTCTGTCATGTGTGTACTTATGATGAGCATTGGTAATTACTATGGCACCATGGTTCACTGTATTGCTCTATACCACTTAACATACTGCAATGGCGGCGACGCTACATCGTAAAGGACCAAAGTCTGGAAAAGTATGTATAAAACTGTTTTATGTTTGTATACTGTATATTATGGCTGTACGGACCATAACTCACTTACACACACATGTTGCTATAATTGTATAATTAGTGCAATACAATAGAATGGGCCCTGGCCTGTTTGAGGAAGTGCTATTATTGCCTTATTCCATTACTTGGGGCTATTTTGATTACATTTTCACGATTATTGTATTATCATAATATACTACTAGTACTATTCCTGTATTCGGTCTCTAGGTTCAAGGTTCAAGGTTCATTTTATTTATTTCTTTCACAACATTTGTACATAGAATAATAGAACAAAACAGCATAAGAACAAATTTTTAAGTGCAATATTCAATCAATATACAATCCAAATGGGTTTTTCTAAAACAAGTTATGAAAGAAAGAGGAGACCTTAGAGAAGCTGGGCTTGTAAGGGCAAGGTCCCCAGAAAATATAATACATCAATGTTTCACTTTTTTTAAATGTTGCAAAGTAATTAAAACTACGAATGATTAAATATGGGGGAAATATTTACAAAAGGGATAGCTTGAAATTTAAAAAGGAGAGGAGGGAAATATATACAAAAGGATGTAGAGGAAAAGAGCAAAATGGAACAAGAAAAAACAAACAGAGAAAAGCAGAGAAAGAAGAAGGTTCTATGTAGGGGGAAATGGTGTTGGGAAAAAATATGGTGTTAAGAAAAAGACAAATAGAAGAGAGAGAGAGAGAGAATGTGAACTGCAAACATTTACAACATTTATATTTACTAAACAAACAAAACAACAACAAAACAATGCACGTTATCAATAACAATTAATACATAATTACTTAATATAATTTCTGGTGATATCATTTTTACATTAATTCTCGACATAGTTACTCAATAAATGTAATTTCAATTTGCGTTTTAAAACAAAGACACTGACAGAACTAGTTACATCGATATAGGAAGTGAGTTCCAAAACTTGGGACCAGTACAAGCCAGCGTATTCAGAGCAAAAGCAGTTCTTAAACGTGGAATATGAAGTGCAGTTGCCTGCCTTGTATTATAGCTATGAATTTGATTGTTCTTTCGAAATATTTATACTAGCGCATTTGGGAGAGTACCATTTTCAAAACCATACATAATTGCGCCTAACTGTAAAAAGTAAATGTCTTCAACCTTCAATAGCTTATTACTATAGAACAAAACATTAAAACCAACTCTAACCACCCTTTTTTGGGCAACAAAAATCTTATCTAATTGTGTTTTCAATGACTTCCCCCATGCCAGCACTCCATAATTGAGATAAGGAAAAATTAAAGTAGAATATAAAATAAGCAAAATTTCTTGTGGGACAAAAGAACTTAATTCATAAATTACACCAGTATTTCTAGACACAACTTTACAAATATTACTACAATGAGATGCCCAAGACAGCTTCTCATCAGTGTGTAGCCCAAGAAACTTGGTGGAAGTTACTCTCACAACATTAACATCATCAAAAAGTACATCTCCGGGTAAACCCTTTAGGGAGTTACTAAACAACATATAGTTTTTCTTTTGAAGGTTCAAAGACAACTTATTTGCATGAATCCACAAGATAACTTTCTTTAATTCACTATTAACTGTATCTAATAAAACTTCAGGGTTTTTATGAGAAAAAAATACACTTGAATCATCTGCAAAAAATATGACAGATAGGACATCAGATGAATGATGAAAATCATATGCCCTATTACCCACCTGTCTCACCCTACAACCATTATTAACTCACTTATACTGCATAACTTTGAAGTGTTTACAACAAAAGTTACAAATATGGTTATTATTGATATAGCTGTTGAAAGTAAAACGAAAGTAATAAGTAATGTTTGAACAACATCTGTTGAAAGGTTGTAAAATTAGGCAACTCCCTTGTTATGTTTTTATTTATAATGGGACATATGCCCTATTCGTTTGACAATATATTGCTTCCTTTTTAGTTTTATAGTCCAGAGTTATTTATTTTTCCACATATTATTTATTCATAAATTATTTTGGATATTATCATAATCACATTTAATGTTGATAGTTTCGTGTCAAATACACGCAGCTTTGCCTGATAGCTACTACAGTAATGTTACTACTATAGTTGTTACAATTGGTTATTGCTTGTACCAAATTGGTTGGCTATAACAATGTGGCATCAATAAAATGTGTGTAGATTATACCACATTCAGATTTGACTAAAATTCTTCTGTAAATACTCTTTTATAGATTTGATGAAAAACATTAATGTGTATAAAGATTTCGATTTCGTTCCATGGTAATTTTTTCCTTTGCTTTCTTTGTGATATTAGAAGTGTAAAGTATATCATATTATAGTAATAGTTGAATATATATATCTGTTTTTAAATCTAACCAAATCAACTGTTTAAAAATTAAGATATTGCTTCGCTGCTATATATATATTATATGTTTGAACTATATCAGTGTACTTCAAAATGACTTCCTGCAAGTACAAGTTAAAATGCACCAGCTTCCAAATGTGTACATACTTTTATTACAGAAATAAGTTTGCTAACTAGTATCAAATGATTAGCAGATTGCCACTTTAACATGAGTGTGGAAATGGAAAAGACTGACAACTTGTTATTATTAAGACTGCAAACATGATGGATGAATACCGATACCGATAGTTATTATTACCACAAAAGAAAGAAAAGTCTGCAAGAAAAGCTCTTATATTGTTCATGTATTGTTCTCAAAATGACATTAACAGAGTATCTGTAGAAGTAATATCAGTTTTCGGTACTCATAATATAGTGAAGTGCTCTATAAGCATGATAAACTAGCAAACAACCAACACAATCTTATATAAAGGATGTTGATGTATATTATTGTCATTATTTTTTACAGATTTCTTACACGAAGCGTGAATGTTTAAGATGTTGTCACCACGAGTGGGCTTACTGCTGTGGATGCTGCATCTGATTGCAACATGTACGTATTTTCTATATTTCTTCATAAATTTCTAGAGATTTGTGAGGTTTTTCAACTATTAAATTTTTAATATTTTGGAAATATATGATATTATGTCATTAATAATTAATGAATGTGAAACTCGAGTTTGTCGCATTGGTTGAAAATCGGGTTATGCATACAAGCACAATGTTTGTACTCCTTGATATATTCATAATGTTAAAAAAATGGGGTCCAGTGTCATAGATATCATGATGAATAATTAGGTTTAATGTGATATTCAAACTGTCTCAATAATACTGTAGTCTCAATTAATATAATGTTATATAGCCCGCGAATTTAAAATGCTTTTTGCGAAGCCCTGTATAAAATCCAGGGTTTGGTGAAAATGCTATCGTTTTAGTTTTGGCGGATGAAATGAACAACCGACAAAGCCAATCCTATTTAATTATACATATGGTTAAAATGAATTCGCGAGCATGGGATATGTACAATTCTTATTTGATTCCTTGAAGACAAAGCCGGTCAAAAACACAGTTTGTGGGCACAGATATAAGGCTGGATATAGTGCGTCATTACATCTGAATACATATATGTTGTGTGTGTTTTACAAGCATTATTGGTAAACATAACACTAAACAAAATATGACCAGCGAGCCGCAATACATGCGTGCCCGTTGTGACAAAATAGGTGAGATAACATTTGCAGCAAAATGATCTAACGTATTTAACATGTTTAATGCTGGAAAATGAAGAAAAACCGCAGAAACTGCGTATATCAGCCATGAAAGGCTTAATAATGAAATCATAATAATATAAGTCACAAAGATTCGAGCTTTCGAGGCAAATGACCAGTGATTATTAATTTGTCTTGTTAATGAATCTACTAGATTCGTCTTTTATATGTTGTCATGTATTAGAGGGTCTATATTTAAGCACATCTAAATCATGTCGTATTCGTGCAAATTATGTGCTTATTCTATGTTATAAACCGACACTCTAAAAACACCCGGGTCAGAATTGACCCGGAAAAGAGTCCGTTGGGGGCCACGCTCCGTCAGGGTCAAAAAAATGACTCGGAATAGGGTCACGAAGACCCGGAATGGGGTTCACAGTCTGGACCACCATTCCGAGTCATTTTTTGACCCGGAATGGAGTTGGCCCCAACGGACTCTTTCTTCCGGTCAGTCTGACCCGGGTGTTTTTAGTGTGGATGGCCCTTGTCCCAGTGAAAGGATATCTAAGCCCAAAATCAAACGATCTGTAATTATAATTAACGAATGCTTTATCTATTTTCTTTTTATGAATTTCATAAAGAGGAGAAACAAAATTTACATTTAGAAAGTTACATTAGATAGATTTGTTTTTTTTTTATTGATAATTGCTTTCCGGAGCCGAAAGCTAAATTGTAAGCAATTTTACAATCAAATAGATAACGCATAATTAAATGACATGCATTACAGCTACACAATATGAAATAAAGTACATTGCACATAAAAAGACAACTATTAATACTAGCAGGGGTGTCGATCCGTTTTTGAGATTGGGGGGGGCGAAATTTGGAACATTTTCCCAGAGTGACCACTGAGAGAGCTAAAAGCCCCACATTGGCATGCCCGGAAGTTTTATTATGCGCTCATTGAAAGGTGTCTTGATGGCTCGAAGATCCCGACTTTGGGGGCAACCCACATTGGGGACAATAATGGGGGTCCAGGGGGCGGAGGCCCCCGGAAGCTTTTAGATTCTCAGACATTTTGCTCCTAGCATGGGTGTTAAAATTGTATAAAATAGTGAACCTACTCATAACGTATTTTTAAAGGGCATAGCGAGGAAAAGACTGAGCCTTGTATGAGATGGATCCACGTGATTATGTATACTATAGAGCCATCGATATAGTCTAGGGCATTGGGGCTCCCATGAAACTAAGCAAGGGCGTCAAACAATTTCTCAAAAGGTGTAGGGGAGACATTGCGAGGAAGCGAAGCGACCCGAGCGGGGGAGGGTGTGAGAGGGGGTGTCCCCCTCCCACAGTAGGGGAGCTTTTGTATTTTGGGGCGTGAAATTGTGCGATTTGGTGCACACCTGAGACAGAAATTTCACGTAATATTAAGTATATAGGTATGGAACCAAACATACATAATGACAAAGGAGAGGGGGACAATCTGCTCCTTTTCAAATGTGGGGGGACATGATATTCCAATTTGATTGGCGTTCAGCGCATATGTACCGAGATTATTTTATTTTCTGTGACGGTGTGCTATTTTTAGATGAGGGTTTAATAAACTTCGTTTTTGAGTGGTGCGTTTGAGAATTACACGCTGTCCATCACATTTTAAAAGGTGAGATTCCAGCAACCCAATTAAACTTGCAATATGGAGAAACTGTATGCCGCGCGATGCGCGCTGCAAAAAAAGATATTTACAGTCCTTTTCAAACGTAAAAAACCGGCTATTTTGAAGATTAATATATTGATAAATGTGTCTTTCCCCTCTTTGGCATTATATCACTCGTTTTATATTTTCCTCATTTTCTTTGAATTATTGGGGGGGGGGGGCGAATTGATATGTTGTTTCCCCCCCCCCCCCCCAATATTTTCCATTGGGGGGGGGGGGCGACCGCCCCCCCCCCCCCCCCAGGGGATCGACACCCCTGAATACTAGCATTTACAGTTGAAATTAAAACTATTGAACAATAAAAGACTTAACTACATGAATTGGCATACAGCATGATAATCATTATAAAACAACAAAAACGCTCATATAAAAAATAATGTGCAATACAATTATTACCGAGCAACACACGCGGCCTGCACTAGTAATGTAAGTGCCCTTTAACATGTTAAAGGTATTGTGTAATAGAAACGAAAACAATTGTATTCAGCAATACTAAACCAGAATAACAAATAATGAATTATAAAAATCAATTTATTAAAATGACAATAATACACTACTATCCAATCATCTACCAATCAAAACAAAACTATTTTTCCACATCCAACCTACACACATTAATAAACCAAAGACCCACTATAAAATCAAGACAGGTAATCTATTATTATTAAACCTTAATATAGCCCAAACTACAATATATTATGACAAAAAAATTCCCTTATTTTCCCCACATGAAATATTGACTTATTATTTCATAAACAGGGATTTGTACACACAGTTATTACAGTAATGATATTCAAACATAAACCTAAAATTAATGATTCTCTTCTAAAAAACGATACATGTAGGTCGTACCAAGTTATTCTATATTTTGATCGAAAGGAGCAATAAAAATGCACACAAGTATATTTGCATTGAATCTGTAACATAATTTGCCCCAATTATACGTCTCGGTACAATTAATCTTCACGTAATAAGGACGTAACTGAACTACGACTACACTCATAACAGATTTATCAATTGGAAATATGGAAAATTACTATTAAATTAATAAGAAATGGAATTAAACTATATTAATAGTAAGCCACACTCCTGACTTTTGACCTTATCACCTAATAATCCCAAAATTTCAACATATTGTTTTACTA